>JAEOAD010000014.1:13670000-13752500 GCA_036365145.1 Orientallactaga sibirica
GTGACATTATAGTGGCAAGGATTTTGTACCCCCCCCCCCAAGGTGGAAGGTGAAGGAGCTGAGGGCTTAAAGGAGGGTGCCTCGTTTAGGGCAACTTTTTGGTGAAGATATAGAGGGGGACATGCTGAGGAGTTCCAACAAGATAGCACCTTTTATTGGAGGAGCCCAGAGTGCAGCAGGGCAGAGGGACAGCTGGGCTCCCCCGTTCCTGGTGGTTGGTTCTAGGGAATTTCCATGGGAGCCCCTGGGGAGGTGCCTTCTTGCATGAAGCCTTCTTTTCTTCTCAGATTGAGTCTGGTGATAGTTCTAGAGTCAGGCCTAGGCTGGAGTGAGGGGAGAGCTCCTGTCAGGTTAACCCTTCAGAGACCCTCCCTGAGAGGCACAGCCCAAAGCTTCCATGCAACTGCCTGTGTGTGTGTGTGTGTGTGTGTGTGTGAGAGAGAGAGAGAGAGAGAGAGAGAGAGAGAGAGAGGAGCACTCACCTTCCTCCTTCCTCCCCACCCAGCTGGAGTCAGGAACCCCCAGATTCCTTCCTTTGTGGCTGGAACATTCCACTTGCTAGTGGGGTTAGTGAGTTTTCCAAGCTGGGGCCCTGGGCATGTCTGAACAAATCCTTGTCCCTATCCCCTCCCCCCTTGCTATCTTCCCTGACCCACAGCCTCTGCCACCCGCCATGGGACCCATGCCACATCGGATTTCCTCTTCCTTCTCTGGGCTGCCAGACCCTTCCTAGACATGTGGCCCTGGACTGGGAGACAGTGCCACACACCAGGCCTCTGAACCTTCACCAAGGCTATCTAATCTCAGGAAAGAGTTTCATTACTCATATTTTTTTTCACTAATACTGGGAATTGAACCCAGAATCTTGCACAGGCTAAGCATACACTTTCCGATTGAATTATATACTCCAGTCCTAGACTCTCATCCTGGTTGTGACCCTCTTCTATCCCCAGAACCCCAGGATGCCTCAATTTTCCTCAGAGCTTTTCTTCTAGGCCCTGGCTTGGAAGAGTGCTTGTTGGGGTCCCTTCCCCCTCAAAGCCTCAATTTCCCCAGTCTCCTTTGCCCTCTGGGGAGGGTGGCATTTACTGAGCGCCACCTACCCTCTACCTGGAAATGGAAGAGAGACAGGACCTTGGGTGTTGGCTGCAGCTGTGGAGCCTGGCAGAGAAGCAGGGGCAGCCCATGGATTGTACCTGAGGGCACAGCCAGGTCAAGGGAAGCCCCTGGCAGGGTATCCCTCTGCCCAGCTCCTGGTCCTTCTTGAAGGGATAGTGTGATCCTGGCATCTGGTATCTGGGCCTGGAAAGTCCCCTTCCTCTATCATCGTTGGGCCAGGGGCAGTGGGAGTGACTTTCCCAGGGAGGGGACTGCTCCAGCTGTGTGTACCTTTGGACCCCTCCTAGAGGCCCCTGTGGGTTCAGAGCTTTATGCTGCCTGCTCTGTGGCTTTGTGGTGAGGAGGTCTGGTTTCTAGATTCCCTTCCCCTCAGAGCTGTTACCACCTGTTCAGAGCGCTTTCTTACGGAGTGCCATGAGATATAAGTGTACGAATGTGCCCATGTGTGTGCTGCATAGCCCTGGTAGGGTCAGAAGAGGCACCTTCAGGACCACGTGTGTGAAGTGTTGCTGAGGGGCCTTGTTTGAGGAAGCAGAGGGGGGGCTGTGAAGTGTCACTTAATACTTCTCCCCCTCGCCCCAGCTATCAGCTCAGCTGCTGTTCTCCTGCTGGGCTGAGTCCTGTCCCGCTCTGCCCAGCTGGGGTCTGACTGAGGGGGAATGTGTGGCTGGAGCCTTGGGGGCAGGAGGCCAGTCTGCATCCTATCCTGCTGTGTGGTTTCCACAGTCTCACCTCTTCCCAGGCCAAGCTCTCTAGGGCTCCTGGGTAGACCCCATCTTGCCTGCTATGGTCTTTTCTCCTGGTGATGCCCCAGTTCACCTACCCCTCTCCTATCTTTCCTGCAGTTGTCTTGTTGGACTTTGCGGCGGCGAAAGGGGAACTTGGCTGGCTCACACATCCCTATGGCAAAGGGGTAAGTAGATCTCCAGGGCTGGCAGGGTGGGACTGACTGCTGGTCCCCAGAGAGATGGAGACTGGGACCTGGCTCAGACCCAGCAGCTCAGCCAAGCTTCAAACTCTGCTTGGGGGTGGGGGGGAGGGAGGGCTGGAGGGATGACCCACATGAGCTAACTACAGAAAAGGGGGCGTGCATTTGCAGTGGCTGGAGGCCCTGTAGCTCTCAAATTAAAAAAAAAAAGCCGGGCGTGGTGGCGCACGCCTTTAATCCCAGCACTCGGGAGGCAGAGGTAGGAGGATCGCTGAGAGTTCGAGGCCACCCTGAGACTACATAGTTAATTCCAGGTCAGCCTGGACCAGAGTGAGACCCTACCTTGCAAAACCAAAAAGAAAAAAAAAAAAAAAAAAAAAAAACCAAAAACAAGCCTGGCGTGGTGGTGCATGCCTTTAATCCCAGCTCTTGGGAGGCAGAGGTAGGAGGATCGCCATGAGTTCAAGGCCACCCTGAGACTACATAGTTAATTCCAGGTCAGCCTGGGCCAGAGTGAGACCCTACCTCGAAAAAAAGAAAAACACCAAAAAAAACAAAAACCCAACAAACTCTGCTTCCCTTATCAGGCTGAGTCAGTGGTCCAAGCCTGGGCAGGAGGGAAGGGGCCTTGAAGTGATCTAGCTGGGGAGGCAGCCAGACACCCAGCAGAGTAGGAGCCTGACCCAGAAAGGCTCATGGCTCCATCCATCTGCCTGCCTTTTGGGAAGGAAGGGGTTAAAGGCTCACCTGTCTTGAAGGTCTAAGCCCAGGTGAAGAGTGAAGAATAGACAAGGGACAGAGACATCCTTCCTGCTAGGCCTCCTTCCCTGTTCCTCCTGTCCCCCAGCTGTGTCTGCCTCTCCTGCCCCAGCTGGCTGCTCTGCCTTTCCTCTATGGGAGCGTCTCCCTTCTAGCTGTGTCTTGCTGTGATCTTGATGGAACCCTGGCTGCTGGGCCAAGGACCAATGTCCTTTCCTTTGCTTTTTTACTGCCACTGCCGTGTGACCTTAGAGAAGATGGTGCTGCTCCCTGCCTCCACAGTTTGTCTTGAGGCCATGAGCTGGGAAGAGCGGTACCTACAGGGGACAGCTCTCATCACTGGCCAGATCTGGGTGACTTAAAGTACCTGTCTGTAGTCACAGCTCCAAAGAGGCCTGGGGTGTACCTCTGAGCAGATCTAGGATCCTGGAATGTCTGGCTGGGAGGCAAATGGTCTAATCTAACCCCGTTATTGTACAGAATGGGAAACCAAGCCCAAGGGTTATGTGAGTCTCAGCCAACGTCACAGCACAGTGTCACACAGTGCAGGTCAGGCCTCTTCCTTCTCCCCTCTGTGTGTATGCATTCATTCATTCACCTTGAGCACCTACTGTGTCCCAGGGAAGCCCTGAGAATTCAGAGCTGAATTCCATGCAGTGTCTCCCCTGCCCCCTCCGTGAGAGGCTCAGAGTACACCTGGGGGCCAAGGCAGGTGTCACCATGTGCCATGCACTGTAGTGATTGATTAAGGGGACTTGGAGATTGTGGGCCCAGCCTGGAAGTCTTCCTCGAGGAGGCTGGCTGAATTCTGAGGAGGAAAGCAGGAGTTGACAAATCAGTGCTGGAGACTCCTCCATGGCTGTGACATCACTCCTCCCCCGCCACCATGACCATCAACATGCATGGCACACTAGTAATGACACTAACCCATGAGTCAATGCCAGCTGCCTTATATGGCTGTTACCTGGTACCCGGAACTGTGCTTAACATTTTGTCGACATTCTGTCATTTATCCTCACAGCATTCCTGTGAGGTAGAGAATCTTCCTCCTGCTTTACAAATGAGGACATTGAGGTTCAGGGAGCTCAAGAGACCTGCCTGAGGTCACACAACAACCTAGATTTTTTACACCTTAGGTACACAGAGTGATCCGGAGGCACCCAGACATTAGGGCCAGAAAGATCAAGGGTCTGACCTTGGCTTGGCTGTTTCTTTCTAGTTGTCCTTTCAGGCCTGTTTCCTCCCTGAGGAATGGGAAGATAAGAACTTCCAAGAGCCAGGCGTGGTGGTGCGTGCTTCAATCCTAGCACTCAGGAAGGAGATGGAGGCAGGAGTTCAAAGTCATCGTCAGCTACATAGGGATCTTGAGGCCAGATTAGGTTACATGAGACCCTGACTCAGTAAAAACAAAAGGAAGGATGGAAGGGAGGAAGGAGAGAGGGAGGGAAAGTGCTCCAGCCAGCTAAGCATGGTGGCTTACTCTTAATCTCAGCACTCCGGAGGCTGAGGTAGAATGGCTGTGGGTTTGAGGTCAGCTTGGGCTACCCCGCTTCACATAAGTACCACACGTTAACCGATTGTGCCACTGGAGCTCTGTGAAACCCTGCTTCAGAAAAAACACTGGGGGGGGGGATGGCGCGGAGGGATGGCTCAGCTGTTAAGGCACTTGCCTTCAGAACCTAACGACCCAAGTTTGATTCCCCAGTACCCATGTAAAGCCAGTTGCACAGGGTGGCACATGCATCTGGAGGCCCTGGCATACCCATTCTTTTGTCTGTCTCTCTTCTCTCTCTCTCTGCTTGCAAATCAATTTTTTTTTTTTTTTTTAGTTTTTTAGTTTTTAGTTTAGGTAGGAGGATCGCCATGAGTTCAAGGCCACCCTGAGACTACATAGTTAATTCCAGGTCAGCCTGGGCCAGAGTGAGACCCTATCTCGAAAAAACAAAACCAAACAAAACAAAAAAAAATTTAAAAACAACAACAACAACAAACACTATGGGGCTGGGGTGATAACTCAGCAGTTAAAGGCACTTGCTTGCAAAGCCTGCTGGCCTGGGTTTAATTCCTCAGTACCCACATAAAGCATTTGTTTGCAGTGGCAGGAGACCTTGACATGTGTACACACACACATGCATATATGTGTGTGAAAACAAATATTTTTATTAAAAATTTTAAAATTGTTTATTATTTATTTGAGAGAATGGGTGCTCCAGGGCATGTAGCTGTTGCAAACTCCAGACACATGTGCCACCTTTGGCTTTACGTGGGTACTGGGAGTCATACCCAAGTGCCTTTAACTGCCGAGTTATCTTTCCAGCCCTAAATAAATAAATAATAAATAAAGTCAAAACACAAGAGCCACAACAACAACAAAACCCCATGAAGTATCTTCCAGGTACTTCACTGTCACCTGGGCCTCAGTTTCTCCTGCAATTAACCCTCACCTGTCGCCCCTTACAGTGGGACCTGATGCAAAACATCATGAATGATGTGCCCATATACATGTACTCCGTGTGCAACGTGGTATCTGGCGACCAGGACAACTGGCTGCGCACCAACTGGGTGTACCGCGAGGAGGCCGAGCGCATCTTCATCGAGCTCAAGTTCACGGTGCGCGACTGTAACAGCTTCCCCGGAGGGGCCAGCTCCTGCAAAGAGACCTTCAACCTTTACTACGCTGAGTCGGACTTGGACTATGGCACCAACTTCCAGAAGCGTCAGTTTATTAAAATCGACACCATCGCACCCGATGAGATCACCGTCAGCAGCGACTTCGAGGCCCGCAATGTGAAGCTGAACGTGGAGGAGCGCTCGGTGGGGCCGCTCACCCGCAAGGGCTTCTACCTGGCCTTCCAGGACATTGGCGCCTGCGTGGCCCTGCTCTCCGTCCGCGTGTACTACAAGAAGTGTCCTGAGCTGCTGAAGGGCCTGGCCCGCTTTCCTGAGACCATTGCAGGCTCCGATGCACCCTCCCTGGCCACTGTGGCTGGCACCTGCGTGGACCACGCTGTGGTACCATCAGGGGGAGAAGAGCCTCGCATGCATTGTGCGGTGGATGGAGAGTGGCTGGTACCCATTGGGCAGTGTGTGTGCCAGGAGGGTTATGAGACGGTAGAAGATGCCTGTCAGGGTGAGTGTTGGTTCCTGGGGTGGCAGAGAAAAGGGTGCTGGGGCGGAAGGTCAGCTATCTTTGTTCTGATTTTGCCTGTGGCATCTTGGTTAGCTGGTTCCTGCTTGGGGGGAGGGGTGGGTGGGCACTGCTCCAGTTCAGTGGAAGGTGCATTTCCCTTATTCATGCCTGGATTCCTTTCCCGAGTCATGGGGAATGAATGAATTGAGAAATAGGACGGTGTGGGAATTATGAACCCGTACTCTAGGAAAACAATACCTGGGTTCCGTTGCCAAGTATACATTTAGCCCGTGTGACTTTCGACCATTTCCCTCACCTCGCTGTTCCTGGGTTTCATCATCTGTAAAATGGAGAGGGTCATAGTATCTGTCTTGGAGGGTGGTTGTGATAATCACATGACCTCACTCTCGTAAAGGGCTTAGGTCAGTGGCTGACACATGAATGCCTGTAAGTCAGTGGACCTGCTGCATTTGATTCGTCTCATGACTACTTCCTGCTTTGCCCCAGCTCTGAGGTCTAGTACCAGGGGTTAGTTCTGATTCTGTTAACTCACTGTGTGACCTTAGGCAACTCTCCTAACATCTCTCTGAGCTTCAGCCTCACTCCTTGTTAATTAAGAGGCCACTGATTCTGATCCAGGGTTTCTGCATTGGAACTGTGGAAACACTGTATTGAAGGTGTGGTGAATGGAGGCCCCTTCTCGGGGCCACAGATCTAGATCCACCATTGGATTATTATCATTATTATTATTATTTTTTTTTTTTTTTTTTTTTTTGGCTTTCCAAGGTAGGGTCTTACTCTAGCTCAGGCTGACCTGGAATTCACTATGTAATCTCAGGGTGGCCTTGAACTCCTCCTACCTCTGCATCCCAAGTGCTGGGATTAAAGGCGTGCATCACCACGCCCGGCTGGCTTTTTTTTTTTTTTTTGGTTTTGCAAGGTAGGCTCTCACTCTGGTCCAGGCTGACCTGGAATTAACTATGTAGTCTCAGGGTGGCCTTGAACTCATGTTGATCCTCCTACCTCTGCCTCCCGAGTGCTGGTATTAAAGGCGTGCGCCACCACGCCCGGCTGGCTTTTTTTTTTTTTTTAAATATTTATTTATTTATTTATTTGAGAGAGAGAATGTGCGCACCGGGGCCTCCAGGCACTGCAAACGAACTCCAGATGTGTGTGCCCCCTTGTGCATCTGGCTTACATGGGTCCTGGAAAATCGAACCACAGTTCTTCGGCTTCACAGGCAAACACCTTAACTGCTAAGCCATTTCCCCAGCCCCCCCACCTTTTTTTTTTTTTTTTTGAGGTAGGGTCTTACTCTAGCTCAGGCTGATCTGGAATTCACTATGTAATCTCAGGGTGGCCTCTAACTCACAGTGATTCTCCTACTCTGCCTCCCGAGTGCTGGGATTAAAGGCATGTACCACCATACCTGGCCCTTTTTCATTTTTTTTTAATATTTGATTTATTTATTTTCAAGCAGAGAAAGAGAGGGAGAGTGAGTGGGCACTCCAGGGCCTCCTGCCACTGTAAATGAACTCCAGGTGAATGTGCCTATTTGTGCACTTGGCTTATGCAGGTCCTGGGGAAACCACGTGGTTAGGCGCTGGAGGCAAGCAACTTAACTGCTGAGCCATATCTCCAGTCCCACCATTGGATTTTATTTTTAAATATTTTATTTATTTATTTGAAAGAGAGAGGGGCAGATACAGAGAATGAGCACACCATGACCTCTAGCCACTGCAAACATATTCTAGATGCATGCGCCACTTTATGCATCTGGCTTTACATGGGTACTGGGGAATCAAATCTAGGTCCTTTGGCTTTGTAGGCAAGTGCCTTAACCACTAAGTCATCAATCCAGTTCCCACTGGGTTTTATTGATGACAATCAAAGGGGAGATTTCAGTAAGACTCTGGGAATGGGCCTGAGTATCAGTGAGCTCACACAGAGGAGGCTGCAGCATAGTTGGCCAGGGCCTATGACCGAGGAAGTGTACAGTGCTCCAGATTTTCAGTGGATGGCTCTAGAAATGCTGCAGGGCAGGGCCTGTGTGGAATGCAGCTGACCTTTGGAAGGCCACCTATCCCCTCTCTCTGGAGCCGCTTAGCTGAGATAAGCTTTGGGGTTGAGAAACTGGGAGCTAGGGCCTTGCAGGTGCAATACCTGCTGGGTAACCAGGGTGAGCCTTTTGCTCATCTCTGTTCTCTTCAGGCTTTCTGCGAGTAAAATGATTAAGGCCACTCCCACTTGGAGTCTGCATTCGGTTTCTAGCTATGGATCCATACTCCATGAAGGGGGTTGAAGTGCTGGGAGACCCCCTGTCCTCCCAAGCCCTTTCAGATGCATGATCACTTTGTACCTCCCAAGCCAGTCCTCAGAACCATGCTTAGCACCATCTGTAAAGTCCTGGGCCAGGTGAGCCTTTCTGATTATTTGACTTTGCAACAGTGTTTGGTCAGCCCTTCCCATCAGCCCCCTGTCCTCTAAGGCTCCCCTCTGATGAGTGAGCCCCCTTCCTTAGGCTGCCCCTGCTTAGATGATTTTAAATGCACACTCCCAGCTTCAGACAATAAAGCTGGGGGGGGGGGCGGAGTGGGATGGACCAGTGGTCCAGAAGTCCCTCCCACATGACATCCTCACACAAGAATGCGGGGGTGGGGGAGGAGGGGCAGCTGAAAACTTTCCACCACAGTGATTTAGGCGGAGCGGAGATAAGTTGGGGCTGGAGAGGGGAGTCTCGAGGCATGGGACAGCTCTCTCCTCTGGAATGGGGGTGGTGGGTGGTCAGAGTTAGTGCAAGCTTTGTAAAGAGCCAGGCCAGCCCCTCTTGGGACTCAGCATAGCAAGGTGATCTGTTCCCAAGTGGGACACTTGATTGAAGTGGTGGGACCTTCTCAACTGGCAGACACCTACTGCCCTGGTTTTTCTTCTTCGGATGCCCCCTCCAAAATTCCTCTGTCCACATGCCACTCAGCAGCCTTTGACCACAGCACTGGTGACAGTGGCTGCAGCAGACAAGCGGCTTCACTGGATGTTCTTGCGCAGTATGCACCTCCTTTCTACAAGGCCAGGACTGTTATTACTCCATTGAACACCAAGAAAACCGAGGCTCAGAGGGGCAAAGAGGCTTGCACAGCTGTGTCAGGGTTTGAATCCTGGCGCTCAGCAGCTCCCAGGCCGAGATGGGTCAGGAAGTGGGGCGGGAAATGACCAGGTCCTGTGGAATCCCTGACTCAGCTCTTGGCATCTAGATGAGGTCTCTGGGCAGCGCCGGGATGGCAGGTCCTGGCACGGTGGGGCTCAGTGGTCAGAGGGAGGGGTGACTGGAAGGCCATTGCTAAGCATGTTGGATATGGAGGGTTCTTCTCTTCCTGCTTGTCCCTCCCTGAGCCACAGCCCCAGGTTCCTCTCACTGGAAGCTTCTGCTTCACAGAGTAGGTGGTATGGGCCCTTGAGGCCACCTAACACCTTGTCAGGGTCATTCCCAGAGTCAACAACCCTTCCCCTTGAGGGTTCTCTTCCTAGGAAGTCCAGAGCAGGTCAGGAAATAGTTAAGTGGGTAGCGGAAGGAAGGCACCTGGGAGGTGCCGTGTGTGGACAGGTGGGCATGCTGCCCAGCCGCGCTCTTATGAACTATGTCAGGAATGAGCCAGCTTCTGTCCAACCCACCCCCCAGCCCTGCCCATGGGACAGTGGAGTCACTCAGGCTGACCGCTGTCCCCCAGGGGCTGCTTTTGTCTCAGTTTCCTGTGCTGGCATCAGACATCAGCAGCTGAGCTGGCGGGGCCCCGGCTGGCGCCTTGGCCCAGGGAGACCGAGGCCAGGTGAGCAGGTGGCCAGCGGCCTTGGCGAGAGGCTCAACCCAGCAGCTGGGAGACTAGCCCCTGGAGAGTGTCCCTTCTTCACTCTAGTTTCATGATTACTTCTTTTGCAGAGACACCCATTCCAAGCACCTTGTTAAACATTTCACAAGATTCCCAGTGATCTGTAAAGCACTCAGAGAGGGCAAGACCGTCCCATTTTACAGATGAGGAAACTGAGGCCCAGAGAAAAGACACTGACCAAAAGAATAGGGGCCTAGATCCAGGAGGGCCCTTATATACTGTCAACCATTTCCCCTGGCATGGCCTAATCATAACAAAGTCTCCTGTGGGCCTCCCTATCTGTAAAATGAGTGGCTCCTGAGGGACCCTGCCATCTTGTGATCAGACCCCTTGGCTGGAAGGGGCCCTGCCCTGTAATCCCAGTGGCCCATCACTCAGGATCTGCCAGTAGCAGGAGAGGTTCCCCTAGGTATAAGGTGACTCTGGTCAGTGGTTCCTTAAGCAGGTGGCCTTGGGCAGTGTCAGGGGTGGGACTCTATGGGGCTGTTGATAGTGGTTCTCAGGCCCTCCCTGGTGTGTGTTACTGGGTCTTATTTCTGTGGTCCGCAGCAGCAGGGGCTCATAGTGGCAACCCCAAACCCTTTCTTGGGGTGGCCCTACCTCTGTGCCCCTCCCTCAGTTTACTGGGGCTGGCCTAGGCCCTGGCAGCTCCATCAGGCGGGCTGTGGCCCTCCCTCATCACCGGAGGTAAGCAGGTCCCCATAACGGAAGGAAGGAAGGAAGGAAGGAGGCAGGGGGAAAGCAAACAGAAGATAAAGGCTGGAGGTAGGAGAGCCCGGTGGGCGGAGGGGAGTGCTTAGCTTATCTGCTAGGTGCCGGGACCTCCCACAGATAGCTCCTCAGGCCTGTGTGAAAGGAGCAAGGCCCTGGGAACACTTTTAGCAGGTACCACAGGGCCTGCTGGGGAGCTCCCCACATTACTTAGGTCACCTTAACCTCTCCCGTCAGGGCATACACAACAAAGTCCAGGTCCCACGTGCTCAGCTGAAGTGGTGGCCATGGCTTGGGGAAATGATTGGCTCTAAGTGAATTGCTACCACAACTGACCGACCTCTTGACCTCACGACCTAGCCGCCAGCAGCCTGGGAGGTGGCTGGGCCCTGGGGGAGGGACTCTGCCAGGGGCTGGACTTGCACCATCCAGAGGGCGGCTGTCCCTGAGTCACCCTACGCTGCCACCTGAGGGGCAGGGAACTGGAAAAACCGGGGTACAGTCCTAACCGTGCCCCAGTTGGAGTGGCCCGGGCCTGCCAAGAAATTGGGGCCAGAGATGTGTTCCACAGGTGTGCCCCAGGTATGCCAAAGCTGGGTTCTTGTGCCAGCCAGGTGGGTGTCCAAGTGGATAGTATCCCTAAACAGCACTTACTGTGGCCCTCAGCATGTCTTGCATGTTCTTCTATTCATTTTCTTCATCCTTTCAAGGACTATTGGCCAAGCCCTACTTCCTGCGCTGGGGCCTCCCTTGGGCACAAGATAGATCAGGCTCCATTCCTGCTCCCCTACAGCTGTCAGTCAGAGAGAGGATCCTCAGATGTGCACAAATCATTTCAAATGAGGCTTAAAAGCTAGGCTGTGAATTCCCCTGGAGCTGAAAAGATGTTAATCTGCCACACCATCACATCCCAGTTCCCAGCGCTCTGCCAGACACGTAGGACGTGCTCATTTCTGTTTGGTAAACACGAGCTGGGCTAATAGATGCCCTAATAGGGCAACAGGGGTCCAGGAATTGAACTGTGGAGAAGTCTAAGCTGGGTATTGAAGGATGCATAGGAGTTTGCTGATTGACTAGGGGACAGTGAATGGGTATTTGGTGGCGTGGGTGTGTTTGTGTGTGTGAGACCCACTTGTTTGCTGAGGATAACAGGAAATCCAAGCAGGTTGGAGGGTCCTGGTGCTCCTCCTTATAATTCTGGGATCCCTGGGGGGGGGGCCCAGGGAGTGCTCTGTGGTTGGAGGAGGGGTAGCACAGTCTCGGCAGGCAAGTGCATGCCCAGTGGGCGCCGCCTCTCTGTGTTATCTGGCATATCCGCAGCGGAAATCTCTCCAAATTCCCTCTTTCCTGCCGGCAAGCAAAGAGGCCACCCCCGGGCGCTTGGGCCAGAGAATAGAACCCATCTCTTCCCCCACTTCCTCTCCAGTCATGGGTGGTGTGGGAAGAAGGGGTGAGTGTGAGTTGGCAGGTAGCTCAGGCCTTCGCAGTCCCCTCTGCAGTCTGAGTGCTGGTGCTGGGAAGATATGATGGTGGTTTAAGGGCTGGAGTCCTCCAGTTCCTCTGGGCCCCAGACAGCTGGTATTTACCCACAGGTAGATGCCTCAGGGAACAAGTTCAGGCATTTGGGGGGATCAAAACCTGGGATCAGCCAGGCCTGGAATTCTGGAAACTGATTTGGGGGTAAGAAGAGAGCTATTTCTATATGTATGTAATAGGAGTAAGACCAGAGGCACATGGGGTTCTCAAACTCATCAGGAGGCTAGAAAGACATTGGGGCTCAGAGAAGACAACTTTTAGCTAATTCCATGGCCTATTAGGGTGGTGTGGAGAAGATCTGGGGTGCCCCCTCCAAATTCCTGGCCATAGAAACAGGACTCATCTCAGCTTGTTGCACAGTGTTGATTTCTCCGTGATCCAAATTAAGGTGATCCTGGGCACAGAGGCACAAAGGATGGAGGTGCAGGCAGGCACCCACAGTTTACTTTTCTCCTTAGAGACCTTGGGTGAATTGTTTGGCCCCTTGGAGCTTCATTTTCCTTCCCTGTAGAATGGAGTGAATGCCAACCATGCCCACATGTGACAAGTTCATTGTGAGGCCAACACAAATGCAAAGTCCAGCCCCTGCACACAGTAGATGCTTCATCCTCAGGATTTCAAGCTCTGCTCACATCCGGAGCTTTGCATAGCCTCCTCAGGACAAGCCCCTCCCAGCCATGAGTGCCTAAGCTCACAGCAGGGGTAGGTAGAGTGGACAGAGGGCACCAGAGGTTGTGCTGGTGGCCCTGGGGGTTGGACTAGGGGGGCCACTAAAGGTGAGACATGCTACCTGGTTGACTCCCTGCAAACTTAAAGGTCAAATGCAGCTATCTATCTCCTGATGGGGCCAGTGATGGGGGGCCCTGCTCCCTTCTGCCGCCGCCCCCCCCCTTTTCCTCCTACCTCTGTTCTCACAGGAATTACACTAGGAGGGCTTGGCTCCACCCTACAGCCCAAGGGGGAGTAGGCCTGGCTTGGTCTGAGGTCAAGGTACTTGAAATTGGTTTCCTTGGAGTGGTTGTCCACAGGCCATTAGGAGACAGACTGTCCCGAATCTCAGATAGCCTTGTCTAAGGAATTTTTCTTACAGATAGATCTTATTGTCGTCAGTCCATCATCAAGGGAGCCCCGTCGCCCTCAAGATAAAGACTGACTTTCTTTGCCTGGCATTCAAGGCCTTTCTCATTTGTTTTTTTGTTTTTCGAGGTAGGGTCTCACTCTGGCTCAGGCTGACCTGGAATTCACTATGTCGTCTCAGGGTGGCCTCGAATTCATGGTGGTCCATCTACCTCTGCCTCCCGAGTGCTGGGATTAAAGGCGTGCGCCACCACGCCCGGCTCAAGGCCTTTCTCTACTGTCCTATTTCCTGCTGTTCCATCCATTTGTACCTAGAAAGCTGACCATACCTTCTGCTTGTCATTCTCTTCTTATTTCTGTTCTTATTTGAGATGACAGATGGAACATAGAACATGGGTGTGCTAGGGTGTCTTGTCCAGACACATGTGCCACTTCATCCGTCCATCTGGCTTTCGGTGGGTACTGGAGAATCCAACCCAAGCCATCTCTCCAGCTCTGTCATCCTTATTCCCTCCTCCAACATCTCCATCCTTTGAACTCCTATACAATCTTAAAACCCTAGCTGAAGTGTCCCATCTGTAACTTCTCAGACTCCTTGGTCCCCCTCTTAGACCTCCTACCCCCGAGTTCAAGGGCTTTGTTTTCACCACAGGCAGAGCAGAGGATCCATGAGTTTGGTAAAGCAAGTTGGAGGTGTCTTAGGAGTGACTCTCCCTGATGTGACGGGAGGTTCCCCACACTGGCCATTTCCGTAGCCACCCAAACCCTGGTTAGCCCTGTGAGTGGGCCCTGTGTCTGATCAGCTTCCTGCCTTTGGGCCAGGAAGGGGCTTGGGGCAGAGGGCAGGAAAGGGGGGTGGGAGGAAGCCCCTCAGAGTCAGGTGCCTGAGCCCCCTAGCCAGCTGAGGCAGGAGGAAGAGCTGCTTCCTGGCAGCCCTGTGAGAGGTGGAAATGACTCGCTCTGGAACTGAAGTCTAGCGAAAGAGCTAGGGGCTTGGCCTTTCCTGCTTCCTGGGGGCCAGCCCCGGAACAGGAAGGAGCTGAGGTCCTAAGGTAGCCACAGGGGTGGGGTAGGGTAGGTAGCCCTTTTGACAAGGGGACATCCTGAGCAGAAGTCCAAGTGGTCAGCTGGGGAAGGGGTGTTCATAGTTAGTCAACAAACACCAGTGGCTAAGTAGATAAAAATCGCTGTTCCTGGTCAGCTCCAAGCTGCCCCAGGCAGGGTGGAGGACCTGACAGGCATGCAGGCAGTGTGCTCACGCTCTGTCAGGCACCGGGCCAACCTGTGGAAGAATTCTTAGGGAGCCTGGCTTATAGTGCCAGGCTTGGGGGTGTGACACTTCCTGCAAGAGGCAGTGGATGCCAGGGTTTGGAGCACTCAGGACAGGCTTTTCCTGGTGCCCAGTGGGCACTGGCCATCTGTGTGCTCCTCACACGATGTTCTGTCGGTGAGAACACAGGTCCACAGAGCTGGCCTGGGCATGTAGCTCAGTTGGTGAGTGCTTGTCTAGCATGTATGAAACCCTGGGTTCAATCCCCAGCACCACATGAAACTGGGCCTGGTGGTGTATGCTGGTAACCCTAGGACTCGGGAGATAGAAGCAGGAGGATGAGAACAAAAGGTTCAAGGTCAGCTACATGTTGAGTTTGAGGCCTGGGCTACACAAGGAGAGGAAAGAAGGAAGAGGAGGAATGGGGGGGAGGAGGAGAAGTAGAAGTAAAGAGATGGAGTGATTTGCCTGGGAAGGGAGGTTATGATCATTGGGGAAGGGACAATCTGAACTGACCTATCTTCCTGTGCCTCGCAGCCTGTTCACCTGGGTTCTTCAAGTCTGAGGCATCTGAGAGCCCCTGTCTGGAGTGCCCGGAGCACACACTGCCATCGTCCGAGGGTGCCACCTTCTGCGAGTGTGAGGAAGGCTACTTCCGGGCACCTGAAGACCCACTTTCCATGCCCTGCACACGTGAGTATTGCAGAGGCTCAAGGAGGGCTGGTCTGGGTGGCACAGAGGTCCCACTGACCTCCACCCTCCATGCAGGTCCACCCTCTGCCCCGCACTACCTCACGGCTGTGGGTATGGGCGCCAAAGTGGAGCTGCGTTGGACGCCCCCGCAAGACCGTGGGGGCCGTGAGGACATCATCTATATTGTCACCTGTGAACAGTGCTGGCCAGAGTCCGGCCAGTGTGGGCCCTGCGAGGCCAGCGTACACTACTCGGATCCCCCACATTCCCTGACCCGTACCAGTGTGACAGTCAGTGACCTGGAGCCACACATGAACTACACCTTCACTGTTGAGGCCCGCAATGGTGTCTCGGGTCTGGTGACCAGCCGCAGTTTCCGCACTGCTAGCGTCAGCATCAACCAGACAGGTGAGCCCAGGGGTGGTGACTGTGCCCTGGATTTTGGGGGAGCCTGGCCAGGTGAGACTTCAAGATAGGCAGCCACGTCTCTATTCAGAGAGAACAAATGGTTAAAAGTGGTACATTTGCTGAGCACAGAACTTGGAGGTAAGGCAAAAGGGTCAGGAATTCTAAAGTCATCCTCAGCTACATAGCCAATTTGAAGGCAGCTTGTGCTACACAAAACTCTGCTGCCTAGGGCTGGAGAGACAGTTTAGCAATTAAAGCACTTGTCTGCAAAGGACCCAGGTTTGATTCTCCATAACCCACCCAAGCCAGATGCACAGGGTGGCACATGCATCTGTAGTTCATTTGCAGCAGTTAGAGGCCCATTCTCTTACTTTCAACCCCCTCCCTCTAATAAATAAATAAACAAACACATACATAAAATAAAATATTTAAAACTAGTCATGGTAGCACATGCCTTCAATCCCAGCACTCTGGAGGCTGGGGTAGAGGATCACTGTGAGTTTGAGGCCACCCTGAGACTACATACTGAATTCCAGGTCAGTCTGATCTAGAATGAGACCCTACCTCCGAAAACCAAAATAAATAAATAAAATAATAATAAACAACACTATCTTCAAGTGGGGGGAAGGGCACCCCCTCTGAGGCTGCGTCCCAGCTTTGTTACCCTGGACAAGTCATTTAGCCTCTCTGGGAATGAGAATTCATCTGCAAAGGACAGACTATTGTAATAGTGCTGTTGAGAGGATTTGGTAAAGTATATCATATATTGGGTGGGGAGGGCCACTCAAGCATGAGGATCTGAGTTCGGATTCACAGAATCTAAGCAAAGCCAGGCATGGTAGTGGACATCTGTACTCGCAGCGCTCCTGCAGAGAGATGGGAGGCAGACACAGGAGAATCCCAGGAAACTCGCAGGGCAGCTAGCATGGTGTATGAAGTGGTGAACAAGAGACTGTGCCTCAAACAAGGTAGAACAGCGAGGTCTGACACTCAGGATTGTCCTCTGACCTCACACACATGCGTGCTTGCTTGTGCGCGTGCACACACACACACACGATTTAAAGAAATGTGTGTAAGGATCCTGGAATCGTGTTTGGTCTCTAAGAAGACCCAGTGGTTTTACTTTTTTATTTGTATGTTCATGAATGTTTGTAGCACACCTCTGATGGCCCAGCCTCTGTAGGAGGGAAGGGTGTACCTGAATTCTGTGCTCTGGAGCCAGAAATTCAAGATCCCATCCCCAGTGGCTTCTAACACACACCTCCTCAACCTTCTTTCCTGTCCAGAGCCCCCCAAGGTGAGGCTGGAAGGTCGTAGCACCACCTCGCTCAGCGTCGCCTGGAGCATCCCTGTGCCCCAGCAGAGCCGCGTGTGGAAGTATGAAGTCACCTACCGTAAGAAGGTCAGCCCGGCTCAGCTGGTCACCTGAATCCCTCTGCATCTGGGGAAACTGAGGCCTGGTGTCTTCATGGCAGCACAGCAGAGCTTTGGGTCCTCAGGGTGGGCTCTTTGGGATTGGGTGGCTCTAGGTTGGATGTCAGTTTTCTTCTCAGCCTTGATTTCCTCTTCTGTTAGTCCATAAGTCTATTAAGTCCAGCCGTGCCTATAATCCCAGCACTCAGGTGAGGACAGGCATATCAGAAGTTCAAGGTCATCCTTTGCTACATAATGAATTTAAGACCAGCCTGGGATACATGAGACCCTATCTCAAAAAAAAAAAAAAAGCAGTGGGGTGGGGAGGGTGCTAGGGAGATGGCTCAGTCTGTGAAGCATGAGGTCTTGAATTTAGACCTATGTATAAGCTGGTTGTGATGATGCACACCTAAGATCCAGCATTGTAGACACACAGGCGGGAGGGTCCCTGGAGCTTTTTGTTCCCTCTCTCTCCCCCTCCCTTCCTTCCTTCCTTCCTTCCTTCCTTCCTTCCTTCCTTCCTTCCTTCCTTCCTTCCTTCTTCCCTCCCTTCCTCCCTCCCCCCTCCATCCCTCCCTCCCTTCCTCTTTCTTTCTTTCTTTCTTTCTTTCTTTCTTTCTTTCTTTCTTTCTTTTTTCTTTCTTTCTTTCTTTCTTGTTTTTCAGGCTAGTCTCAGGCTGGCCTCCAACTCACAACAATCCTCCCACCTCAGCCTCAATGCTGGGATTATAGTTGTGAGCCACCATGCCTGGATCTCCCGGGAGCTTTCTGATGAACTAGTCTAGCCAAGTCAATGAATTCTAGGTTCAGTGAGTAACCATGTCTCAAAAACCAAGGCACAGCCAGGCTTGGTTGCATCTGCCTTTGATCCCAGCACTTGGAAGGCTGAGGTAGGATTGCTGTGAGTTCCAGGTCAGCTTGAGCTAGAGTGAGATCCTACCTTGGAAAAAAAAAAATCAGGGCTGAAGAGATGGCTTAGCCATTAAGGCGCCTGCCAACTAAGCCTAAGAACGCTGGTTCCAATCTCCAGTGGTTTCAATCTCCAGGTCCCACATTTAGCCAGATGCAAAGTGATACAAGGGTGCAATGCCACACTTGACCACAAGGGGCGCACGCATCTGGATTTCATTCGCAGCAGCTGAGAGGCTGCTGGTGTGCCCGTCTCTGTCAGGAACTCCTCTCCCTCTCTCTCTCTTTCTCTGTCTCTCTCCAAAAAATAAATTAATTAAAAAAATAAAATAAAATAAGGCAGAGAGTGACTGAGGAAGACCACAGAAGTCAGCATCTAGCTTGCATGTTCACACACATGAAATGCATGCACTCACACAAGGCTTCCAGTTGGTTAACAGAGGAGGGAAGCTGCCTGGGGGTCTCAGCTGTTGAGCCAAGGCTCTGTCCTACCCTCATTGCTGATCCTCTGCCTACCTTCACCCACAGGGGGATGCCAACAGCTATAACGTACGTCGCACTGAGGGCTTCTCAGTGACCCTGGATGACCTGGCTCCCGACACCACCTACCTGGTCCAGGTGCAGGCTCTGACGCAGGAGGGCCAGGGCGCAGGCAGCAAGGTGCATGAGTTCCAGACACTGTGTGAGTCAGGGGACCATGATGTGGGCCAGGCCTGGATCATGAACTAGACATCATGGGAGGAGGAAGCAGATCCCCCAAGTGGGGAAAGACAGGATTGGGGGCTAAGGCAGAGGACCCCGGGATATATGTTCTGGACAGTTTTGTGAGGAGGAAGAGAAGGAGCAGGGGAGAAGGGGGAGGAGGGGGGGGGGAACTGGGGCTGTGGTATTAATGGGGACAAACTCAATTTAGAGTGCTTGCGTAGCATGCACAAGGCCCTGGGTTTGATTCCCCAGCACTGCATAAACAGGGTGTGATGGTGCTTAGTTCTAGCCATTAGGAAGTATAAGCAGGAGAGATAAGAGTTTAAGGTTATCCTTGGATAAATAGTTCAAGACCTCCCTGGGCTACATGAGACCCTGTCAAAAAGGAAGCAAGGAAATAAAGTCTAATTTTTAAAAAGTCCTCACACCTGGGAAGGCTCCTCTCTGACCAGCTGTGGGGTGGAAATTCACACCCCCAGAAAACTGAAAAATCAAAGCACCCACATGAAGCCAGGCGTGGTGGCACACACCTTTAGTCCCAGCACTTGGGAGGCAGAGGTAGGAGGATCGCCACGATTCGAGGCCAGCCTAAGACTACAGGTCAGGTTGGGCTAGAGCGAGACCCTACCTCGGAAAACCAAAACAAAACAAAAAAAAAGCACCTACATGTATAGGTGTCCAGGCATATTAGGTCCCCAAAGTGAGTCTTGGATACAGCAGGGAGTATGGCCAAGATCTGAAGTAGGGTTCCATATCATCAGCTGATCTTTGTTAACAGCCACGGAAGGTTCTGCCAACATGGCGGTGATTGGAGGCGTGGCTGTCGGTGTTGTCTTGCTGCTGATGCTGGCAGGAGTTGGCTTCTTTGTCCACAGAAGGTTTGTCAGCTCCACCCCCAAGCTCTTCACGGCAAATGCCAAAGGGGAAATCCTGTTCCTTCATCTGAAAAGTGGAGCTGTGGCATGTAATCAAATCTGATCTGGTCCTAGGAGGTCCCCAATGCCTGCTTATGGGTGGTTGAGGATATACTGAATGCCCATGCCCCGCACAGTGCCTGGCTCCCCGTGGGCGCTCAGGCCACAGTGGTCATGGTCAACAGTGTGTCTACACTTCCTGGGAACACAGGCAGGAAGCTCTGGGTAGCTAAAATGAGGAAAGCTTTCATTATAGCTGCTGTTGGTGCCACTGCAAGACAGGATTTCAAAGTGTGAATCCAGGCTTACTCATTTCCTCTACCTTCCCCGTGCTCCCTGCCCCAGATGAAGGCTAGCAGAATACTGGGTGCAGCAAGGCCCCGAGGATCAGGGCAGGGTTGGGAGGACTCCCTGGCCAGTGCCGATGTGCTGACCCTGTGTTATTTGACCTTCTAGAAGGAGGAACCTGCGGGCCCGCCAGTCCTCTGAAGATGTTTATTTCTCCAAGTCAGGTGAGCTGTAGCCCCCTCCCCTGGAAGTCTCCCCAGCTAGCGGTGGAGATAGGGCAGTCCCAGTGCTTAGATGGGGCACTTTTGTCTGATCCAAACCTCTCAAGGTCCCAAGTGATTGTGACTTCCCTTCTTGTAGGGCTTCATCTCCCAGGGACCCCCACCCCAAACTGTGTGTAACTCCACCTCTTCTTCCCCCTTGCAGAACAACTGAAGCCCCTGAAGACATATGTGGACCCCCACACCTATGAAGACCCCAACCAAGCTGTGCTCAAATTCACCACCGAGATACACCCATCCTGTGTCACTCGGCAGAAGGTGATCGGAGCAGGTGAGGCTAGCTGACGCATCTGCCTCGAGCCCTGAGGAGACAGGTGAGGGGCAGTGTGGCTCACTGGGCTGCTCCTCCATCTTGTCCACCCACAGGAGAATTTGGGGAGGTGTACAAGGGGACACTGAAGGCATCCTCAGGGAAGAAGGAGGTGCCCGTGGCCATCAAGACACTGAAAGCTGGTTATACGGAGAAGCAGCGTGTAGACTTCCTGAGTGAAGCCAGCATCATGGGACAGTTCAGCCATCACAATATCATCCGCCTGGAGGGTGTCGTCTCTAAATGTGAGGCCTGGGAGACCCTTGGCCCACTGTGGAGTGAGGAGGGGAGAGGGATGGCTTGCTTCCTAGGGTCATCTGACCTTGTGCCAAGCCGGCCTCCCTCTCATACTTGTGTCCATGTCCTGCAGACAAACCCATGATGATCATCACGGAATACATGGAGAATGGGGCCCTGGACAAGTTCCTTCGGGTATGGTGACAGGGGCTATGGTGGGAAGGGTAAGGGCTGGAGTGCCCAGAGCCAGATGGAGCTGAAGGTCTGTGCTTTGCAGGAGAAGGACGGTGAATTCAGCGTGCTGCAGCTGGTGGGCATGCTGCGGGGCATTGCATCCGGTATGAAGTACCTGGCCAACATGAACTATGTGCACCGTGACCTGGCTGCCCGCAACATCCTTGTCAATAGCAACCTGGTGTGTAAGGTGTCTGATTTCGGCCTGTCCCGCGTGCTGGAGGATGACCCTGAGGCCACCTACACCACCAGTGTGAGTTGAGGGAAGGGCTCTAGGGAGAAAGAAGCAGCTCTCACCTCTTGCTGTGGAGCAGGGACCCGGAGAAAGCAAGGATGATTCTAGAGCCATGGCAGTGGGGCCCTGAGACCCATGACAGTGCTGGAGGGGATGGTGTTAACTGAGGCTGGGTCCCTTGCAGGGTGGCAAGATACCCATCCGCTGGACAGCCCCAGAGGCTATTTCCTACCGCAAGTTTACCTCAGCCAGTGATGTGTGGAGCTACGGTATTGTCATGTGGGAGGTGATGACATACGGAGAGCGGCCCTACTGGGAGCTGTCGAACCATGAGGTAGGTCCCTCAAGACAGACCTGCTTAGCCGGGTGTGGTGGTGCACGCCTTTAATCCCTCGGGAGGCAGAGGTAGGAAGATCACCATGGGTTTGAGGCCACCCTGAGACTACAGAGTGAATTCCAGGTCAGCCTGGGCTAGAGTGAGACCCTACCTCAAAAAAACAAAAAACAAAACAAAACAAAGACAGACCTGCTTGAGCCTCAACTCATTCCCTCAACCTCGGGGCCCCAAAGAAGAGTCCTGGGACTAATCTGTATCTGGATGGAGACCGCACAGGGTCCTGCCATGTGGAGGAGCCAGCCTCTGCTTAGAGTGCAGGGAGAGGGGGCACATGTATGCAGTGTGTGTGCATGTGCTTGTGTGGGTATGTGTACATGTGTGTACACAGATGTGCCTGTTGTCTCACCCAGCTTGGAGGCCTGAGAGGCTCAATTGAGCGTCACATCCCTGCTGAGATCCAGGGCACAGCAAGGCAGCTAAGTGGCATGGCAGAGGAAGGGTCCCAGCACGCGTTCCAGAGACAGGAAGAGGCTTCAGGACATAGTGAGGCTCCCAAGGAGCTCTGGAGACAGCTTCTCACCTCAGCACTTGATTTGACATTGTGTGTTGACTTAGGAAAGGAGGCCCGGAAAAAAATAATAATAACACCAACAACATTAAATTAGAAGGACCCAGGTGTGATGGAGCACACCTTTAGTCCTAGAGGTTGAGGTATAAGGAGCTTCATAAGCTCCAGGTCCAGCCTAGGACTACAGAATGAATTCCATGTCATCTTGGGCTAGAATGAGACCCTACCTTGGACAAAAGCAAAAAAAAAAAAAAAAAAAGATTGTGATCAGGGTACATTTGGGTGTGTGTATGGAATTAATAAAACATTAAAGACTTGGGCAGGGTGTGTGGTGCACACCTTTAATCCCAGCACTCAGGAGGCAGAGGTAGGAGGATCGCTGTGAGTTCGAGGCCACCCTGAGAATACATAGTGAATTCCAGGTCACTCTGGACTAGAGTGAAACTCCTACCTTGAAACCCCCCCCAAAAAAAAAGAGAAAAAGAAAGGAGGCCCACCCAGCCTGTTTGTGGGGTTCCCTTCCTCTTTATGTCTGTGTCTGAGGCCTCTTGTTTTGTGTGGCTTTCTGCTGAGCCTGTTTTCCTCCTCTCCCCTGAAGGTGATGAAGGCCATTAACGACGGCTTCCGGCTGCCCACACCCATGGACTGCCCATCTGCCATCTACCAGCTCATGATGCAGTGCTGGCAGCAGGACCGTGCCCGCCGCCCCAAGTTTGCTGACATCGTCAGCATCCTCGACAAGCTCATCCGGGCCCCCGACTCCCTCAAGACCCTAGCTGACTTTGACCCCCGGTGAGTCCCACATTCTGTGACCTTGACAGTAGCCAAGTTCACTCCTATATGGACTTTTCAGCCACTTGGGTGGAGTGGGCAACTGAGGGAACCTGGAGTCTGAGAGTCTCAGAAGTGATACCTAGGGGCTGGGGCTCAGTGATAGAGAGCTTGCTTGCCTGTCATGCATGAGGCACCACAACAGCCAAGGGCGCTCTGATAACATCAGTTTATACAGGGTGTGCATTGGCACCACACTCAGTGCTTAACATGTTCTAACTTACTGAAGCACCCTCTGAGACAGGTTCCATAATTACCCTCTTACTATAGACACGGGGTGATTGAATAATCTCTCCTAGCTGGCCTGTAACTGGGCTGGGATTGTGACTTTGGTCTTGCTGGAATAGAGGACCAGTAGTAGGGCTAAATGTGGAGCTTATCAAAACCCACCTTGGCTGGGCTTCCTCATTTGCCTTAGGAAGAAACTGAGGCACGGGCAGCCCCATGCACTTAAGAGCAGCAGGGGTGGTACCTTAGGTGAGATGGGTGTGGCAGCTCTCACATGTGGGTCGGGGGGTTCTCACTCCAGGGTGTCCATCCGGCTGCCCAGCACCAGTGGCTCAGAGGGGGTGCCCTTCCGCACCGTGTCCGAGTGGCTGGAGAGCATCAAGATGCAACAGTACACGGAGCACTTCATGGCGGCCGGCTACACAGCCATCGAGAAAGTGGTGCAGATGACCAACGAGTGAGTAGCAGCCCTGGGCACACTGCCCGCTTGCAGAGCCTCCTCTTGACCCTCCATCTCTGCTTGTGTTTGTTCTCTCTCCTTGCCTGGCACTCTTCTCCCCTTCCTGTATCATCCTCCAGAGTGGAAGACATTAATGGATGTCACCATCACATGTGAAGGGTTGACTGTGAGCCTAGCACTTCACAGCTACTAGGGGCTTCTAGTGCTGGTTAGCCAGGACCCAGAATAAAGAAACTACACAGACATTGCCTGAGTTCACACAGCCAGTTGGGAGCAGTGTTCCTCCCTGGCTGCCTTGCCTGGTGCTGGGGACAGGAGCTCTGATCATGCTGTACCCCCCCAGTGTTTTTCTCCCCACCCTAGCTCCAGCATTGTGACCCTTCCCGGCATAGCCTTGGCAGGGACACCTCTTCCCATCCCTGGAGGGACATGACATTATCCTCTTGGCCTTTTGTGCTTCTAAAAATAGTGGTGGGTCCCAACATCCCAGTTTGTGCAAGGTCCAAGGCTGGAACAGAAACAGGCCCTGGGGCTTGGGAGATTTTGGGAACTGTGTGGAGCGGGTGACCTGGGCCTTTCACAGTTTTGGGTCACAGAAGTTTCTGGACTTGGGCCTACATATGAACATGCTCTAGGGCCTTTGAAACCCTCTCAGCTGGGATATCGACTTGCTAGCCATAGCCGTAGTCGTCCTCAGGGTATGGTGGGCCATGGGAATTAGAGAGAGAGCCATCCACAGGGAGATGCAGAGACACCGAGAGGAGATGGGCCCCAGCCAGCAGCACAGCAGAGAACCCACTTGGGCTCTGCAGACACACCTGGGTTCATGTCCATATCTGCCTTGGTCAAATCAGGTCCAACTTTTTTTTTTTCTTTTTTGCATGTATGTGTGTGGGTGCACATGTGTGTAGGCATGAAGGCCAGTGGCCAATGTCAATCGCTCTCCACCTGATTGAGATAGGGGTCTCACTCAACCTGGAGCCAACCAATTCAGCTAGATAAATAATCAAGTAATCCACAAGCCCCAGGAGTTCTCATCCCCACTGCTGGGATTAGGGAGGTGCATACCACCATTCCCCGGTTTTTATGTGGGTGCTGGGGATCAAACTCAGGTCCTTATGCTTGCATAGCAAGCACTTTACCCACTGAGCCCTCTCCTCAGTCCCCAGATGAGGGCCAACATTGACCTTGGCTCCTATGTCTTTCCGTGGTGATTGCATAGATGTGACATGCCTAGTGTACAGCAGGGTCTTAATCCTAGTCTCCTCTGTGTCCTTGGTGACCTGGGCCAGCCCCCTTGGTTTCTCTAGGCCCTTCCCCTAGGACAACACAGCTTCTCTTTGGGTGACCAGAGCTGAGGACAAGCAGAAGGGCTTACAGGAAACACGTGGTCTTAGAAGTATCCCAAAATAGCCTGGGGCGCCCCTCGCCAAGTCCTTTCCCACGAGCCCGGACAGGCTCCTGGATAGACGGACGGACGGGCTGTGTGCACGCGCGCAGGTTGTTTGGAGAGGGCCTGGATAAAGCCAGGAAGTCATTCAGTACTCCTTCCTCTCCCCCTCCCGCCCACTGGTAATTCAGAGCTGTGGCTGGGTGACTCATAGTACCACCCCTTCACCTTGCTTTTGCCCCTCTTCAAGGATGTGTGGGTCTCAGAACATTTGGTTTTCGAGGTAGGGTCTCACTCTAGCCCAGGCCGACCTGGAATTTACTATGTATTCTCAGGGTGGCCTCAAACTCATGACGATCCTCCTACCCTTGCCTCCTGAGTGCTGGGGTTAAAGGTGTGCGCCACCACGCCCGCAGCTTCAAAACACTTTTTAATTTTTATTTATTTATAAGCAGAGAGAGAGAGAATGGGCACTCCAGGGCCTGCAAACAAATTCCAGATGCATCTGACTTTATTTATGTGGGTTCTGAGGAATTGAAACCTGGGTTCTTGGGTTTTAGCAGGCAATTGCCTTAACCACTAAGCCATCTATCTATCTCTCCAGCCCTCAGAACGCTTTTTAAACTTTCAGAGTGTGTTGGCCAGGGATCCCAACGGAAGACAGTGGCAGGAGGGTTCTGTTCTTCCCTAGTGGGGTCAGGATCTGGGCTTGCACATACCACTTGCTCCCCTGCTTGCCTCCCTCCTTCCTTGACCCTCCGAAAGGACTGGCTGCATTTCCTGTGGTCCAGTGACAGTCTCTTCTCACTTCCTGTGTTCCCTGTGCTAACTAGTTTTGGGTGGGTTTCTAGCTAGGTGGGATCCAAATAGTTTTGGAGGAGCTGATGAGAAGCTTATGAGAAGGCAGGGGTTGGGGGTTGAAGTGGCTGGCCGTGACTCAGCCCCCATGATGACACTCATGTCCTCAGTCATTCATTTGGTGGTGCTTCTTGGGGACCTAACATGTTCCAGCCCTCTCCTGCCCCTGCACACTGGAGAAGGCAAGGTGGGGGTGACACAATCACTGTGTTTGGCCCCCTGGAGCACACTCAACCTGGTGGCAAGCCAGGCATGGTGGCTCACGCCTTTAATTCCAGCACTCAGGGAGGTTGAGGTAGGAGGATCTAGCCTTGGCTAGAGTTGAGACCCTGCCTCAAAAGAAAAAAACATATCAGTGAATCTACTGGGCTCCCAATCTCATGCAGATTCCCTGCCTGCCTCTAGCCTCCTGTGCAGTGGGTCTGCAGTTGCCCAGGACCCTGCCTTTTCCCTGGAAGACTCCAAAATGCTTAACCAGGTGTGGGAAAATATCCCCAGCTGTGTAGGTGAGAAGTGTCACTTTAGTGATAGGCTTAGAAGTTCTCCCCAAAATCTAACTTTTGGGTTTCTTGCTGCCACTGGAGCACCCGTCCCCCCCACCTGGGCCCGCCCGTCACTGCTCAGCACTCAGCTTTTCCCAAGCCTGTGGGAAAGTCATGTCTCCAGCATTGAACCATATAATTAGCTCTGTTTACAGCCAAGAGACGGCCTGTAAAAACCTGGGTGTTTTCATGGGCTTGGGCTGGTGGGTGAGGACGGTGGAGGAGAACACTCCCAAAGTTAGCAACAAATATCCCACTGATGGGCTCCTGGGAGCCCAGGTGATTTTGCCAGAGGTGGAAGGGGTTGGTGAGGGGAGGTTAGGGCAGCCTGACTCTGGTGGGACCCCTTAGGTCCCACTGTCTGCATAGCATTGAAGCCTTCCTTGTTACTGTCTGTCAGCTTCTGGGGTCTGCCTCAGGTCACCTGGTCATTGGATCTGGTGACCCACTAGAGACAAGCAGAGCCTTCCCCGAACCTTGGTGCTGTCAGCAGGGATTGAGAAAGAGGGGTAGTTGAGGTGGTGAATGGGGAGATCCTTTGAGTGGAGGAGTTTTACATGACAACCCTAGGAAGAAGGTCCTTAGAAAACAGACACCTCGAGCCAGGCGTGGTGGCACACACCTTTAATCCCAGCACTTGGGAGGCAGAGGTAGGAGGATCACTGTGAGTTCAAGGCCACCCTGAGATGACATAGTGAATTCCAGGTCAGCCTGGGCTACAGCAAGACCCTACCTTGAAAAAACAAAACAAAAAAACAGCTACCTAAAGATGCCTTCCGCTGTTTAGCAGGGGGAAGCACCTTATCTCCCAGCAAGGGAAGATACTGGTATAACTCCCAGGTCTTGTGCTTCTAAGCTGTGGTGTGTGTGCTTGGGCAAGTTGCTTGACCTTTCTGAGCTTCAATTTATTAATCTTCAAGACAGATTAAAAAAAGAAAACCCAGGGGTGGGAGAGAGTTCATGCAAGCTTGAGGGTCTGAGTTTAATCTCCAAAACCCATGTAAAAAACAGCAAAAATGAAGCCGGGCGTGGTGGTGCACGCCTTTAATCCCAGCACTCCAGAGGTAGGAGGATCACTGTGAGTTTGAGGCCACCCTGAGACTACATAGTGAATTCCAGGTCAGCCTGGGCTAGAGCAAGACCCTACCTCAAAAAAAACCAACCACTACCACAAAACAAACAAACAAACAAAAACAGCAAAGTGTGACAGCTCTGATTTGTAATCCTAGCGTTGGGGAGGTGTGGAGGTAGGCGAGTTCCAGTGAGTGGATAGCTCCTGACACCTGAAGTCGTCTTCTGGCTTCCATGCACACAAACATGCACACACAACACACACACACACACACACACACACACACACAACACCTGCCTCATTCCTTTTTAAAGATTTGGTTGGAGGAAATCCTTTTTCTGACCGTGGCAGGCCACTTTAGGAAGTGTATTTTGAGGCAAGTCAGTCTTATTCTATAGCCCAGGCTGGTTTCAAAGTCATGAGGATCCTCCTACCTCAGCCTCCCAAGTGCTGGAATTACAGGCATGAGCCACCACACCTGGCTTTAGCAAGCTTTAAAATATAGAGAGAGAGAGAGATTGAGAATAGATACATTGTGTATCTGGCTTATGTGGGTTCTGGCGAATTGAACCAAGGTCCTTTAGCTTTGCACTTAAGCACCCTTAACTGCTAAAGCCATCTCTCCAGCCCAGCAAGCTTTTTAAACTGCAGATCCTCTTGGGCTTCCCTAACTGGACCTCTCTTACCCACAGGTCCTCTAGGACCCCTCCTCATCCCCCTTTCCTTTCTGTCTCTGCCTCCCTCCCTCAGCTGCCCACTGAGCCCTGCCCCATCCCACTCCCATCCCTTAACTCTCCCTCTCTCCCTCTCTCCCCTCCGCCCACAGCGACATCAAGAGGATTGGGGTACGGCTGCCTGGCCACCAGAAGCGCATCGCCTATAGCCTACTGGGGCTCAAGGACCAAGTGAACACAGTGGGGATCCCCATCTGAGCCCTGACAGGGCCTTGTGCCCCCTTCGGCCAACAATACTTGAAGAAACACAGTGGCTCCTTGCCAGCTCTGCACTGGGCCACAAGGAATCTTATTTATTTCCAGTCCTTCCTCATTGGTGCCACCTGATGTCTCTACTGTGGGATGCTCAGTGAAGCTGGGCATATCTTCCCTTGCAAAGGACCCAGCCAAGCACTTAGCATGTGCCATTGCATTCCCAGCATCCCTTGGGGCTGGGGTATTGCCAAGTATGGCATCTACATGGGACATTTCCAAATGGACCTCCCCTTGGCCTTCTTCCCCAAGAAGTCACCTTGGAAGCTTGGAGTAGTCAGGCCAGGACCACATGACCAGGGCACCTCAAGCCCCACACCCTGTAAGAGGACAGATCATGAACTTGGCTGGGTGGGGAACCACAGCCATCCTTCAAACCTCTGTGCCTTCTACAGACCCCGGCCCTCCCCTCAGCCCTTGCGAGCCAGTCTCTTGCTTTCCTGGGGCCCTCTCAGGACGCTTGGTTGTGTTGAGGTTTTTTTAAAATATATATTTTGTACTTGTGGAGAGAATGAATGCACGGCAGGGACCCTGCCAGGGCTGAGGGCCCAGGACGTTCTGCGGCAGACATTCCTTGGCTGGTGTGTGGGAGGGTGGGTTTCAGGCTTGCAGGAGGCTCTGCCACTACCCAGCAGCACCGCCTCTTGCCCCTGTAGACGACTGTCACCATGATGTCAGTGTTACGGATTTGTTTTGTTGGGTATTTTTTTTCAGACCTTAATTTATTATTTTTTTATATTTATTGTTAGAAAATGACTTATTTCTGCTCTGGAATAAAGTTGCAGATGGTTCAAACTCATCTTGGCTTCTGTCTGGTCTTGGGTGCTCAGTGGGGTCTGAGCTGCTTCCTGTGGTGGGGCAGAGGTCACCCCCAACACTGAGTGTTTAAACAGAACTGCTTGCGCAAGGAAGCCCTGGGAGAGAGGGTGGGTGAGAGTGGCCAGGGGGCCAGGGAGCATGCCCCAGCCTCCACACCAGCAGGCCCCATCACCTTTGATCTGGGAGGTTTCTGCAGAGCCAGGGGCAAGTGAGCTGTGGGCAGCTGTCCTCCTCCCTCCCACTCTTTCCCCTTCCTGAAGCTGCTGAAATCAATTCTTCCAGTGCCCGTGTGGGGTTCTGAGGGTTACACAAGCTTTTCACAGGTTTCAGCTTGTTGACATCTCAGAACACTGGTGAGTTTTATGGGCAGTCCCATTTGACAGAAGACCAAGGCTGAGTCTTGGTGGTGGAGTTGCCCAAAGCTGCACAGCCAGGTTAGAAGCAGACCAGAATTCAAAGCAGAGCTGAGCCAGGCGTGGTGGCGCATGCCTTTAATCCCAACACTTGGGAGGCAGAGGTAGGAGGATTGCCATGAGTTCAAGGCCACCCTGAGACTACATAGTGAATTCCAGGTCAGCCTGGGCTAGAGCGAGACCTTACCTTGAAAAGCCAAAAAAAAAAAAAAAGCAGGGCTGGACATCTCATAAAAGAGACTGAAGCTCAGAAATGGACAGCGACTTGCCTAAAGTTACACAGCAAAGACCTCAGGAAATGCCAGGATCCCAATTTCAAGCCCAAGTGTTTTCCTCTATAAGGTTTACCAGTCAGAGGTATTCATACTAGGGCTTGACACAGATGACCAAGGGATGGCCAGGAGAGCGGGGTTGACCTGGGGGCCAGAAGGAAGGCTTCCTGGAGGAGGAGATCTCTGAACTGAGGCCTCAGGCACTTGGAGGACTTAACCAGTAGGAGGGAGCGGCACAGCAGGGAGGGTGGTGGCACAGCAGATAGGGTGCCGGGAGATGAAGCCATGGTTATATAAAGGAACCACAAGCACTGGATGTCATCAAGGCATGGCGTGGGATGCCAGAGAGGACTCTAGGACCTTGTAAGGCAAAGAGCCATTGAAGGTTTTTATTTTTCATTTTTTAATTTTATTTTTTGTTCTTTTTCAAGGTAGGGTCTTGCTCTACCTCAGACTGACCTGGAATTAACTATGTAGTCTCAGGGTGGCCTCAAACTCCTGGCAATCCTCCTACTTCTGCCTCCCGAGTGCTGGGATTAAACGCGTGCGCCACCACACCCACTTGCATGTGCACTTTTTGTATCTGGCTTTTCTTGGGCACTGGGGATTGAGCACAGGCCAGCAGACTTTGCAAGAAAGTGCCTTTAACCACTGAGCCATCTCCCCAGGCCCCTCATTTTAATTTTTTAAAAAATTAATACATTTATTTTGAGGTAGGCACTCACTATGTAGTTCAGGCTGGCCTGGAATGTGCCGCCTTCCTCCTGTCTTAGTCTCCTAAATGCTGGCATTAAAAGTATGCACCACCATGCCCAGCTAGAAATTTTCTTTCAAGGTAAGGTCTCACTGAAGCCCAGACAACCTGGAATTCACGATGCAGCCTCCCAGGTACTGAGGTTAACGACATGTGCCACCACACCCAGTTTAGAAATTCCATTATTTATTTATGAGAAACAGAGAAAAAAGAAAAGAGGCAGAGAGAGAAAGAGAATGGGCATGCCAAGGCCTTCAGCAGCTACAAATGAACTCCAGATGCACGCACTACCTTGTGCATCTGGCTTATGTGGGTTCTGGGGAATTGAACCTGGGTCCTTTGGCTTTGCAGCGCCTTAACTACTAAGCCATCTCTCCAGTCCAGAAATTTCATTTTTTTAGAAGACAATTTTGTTTATAAGTTTATTTTTTTCTTTTCTTTCTTTTTTTAGACAAAGTCTCACTCATGTAACCCAAGTTGGCCTTAAACTCAACATGTAGCCAAGATGACCTTGAACTTTTGATCCTCCCATCTCTACTTCCAAAGTGCTGGGATTACAGGCATGGGCCACCATACCATACACACACACACTATACCACACCAGACATACAACACACACACACAGACTATATACCACACCAGACATACAACACACACACACACACTATACCACACCAGACATACAACACACACACACTATATACCAACACCAGGCATACAACACACACACACTATATACCACACCAGACATACATCACACACACAGATATACAACACACACGCACACACTGTATACCACACCAGACATACAACACACTATATACCATACCAGATATACAACACACACACACACACACTATACCACACCAGACATACAACACACACGCACACATTATATACCACACCAGACATACAACACACACACACTATACCACACCAGACATATAACACACACACACTATATACCAACACCAGGCATACAACACACACACACTATATACCACACCAGACATACAACACACACACACACACAATATACCACACCAGACATACAACACACACGCACACACTGTATACCACACCAGACATACAACACACTATATACCACACCAGATATACAACACACACACACACGCACACACTATACCACACCAGACATATAACACACACACATGCACACACACTATATACCACACCAGACATACAACACACACACTATATACCACACCAGACATACAACACACACATGAACACACTATACCACACCAGACATACAACACACAAAAAAAAAAGAAGGAAAAAAAGAACAAACATGAACTGACAAAATAAGTAAACAGGAAGACAAATGTTTCTCACAGAATTCCAATTAACTCATGTAGATCCTCCCTCCTCTCTTGTGCCAGAGATAGGACTTCCTTCTTCTTTACCTCTGGGAGTGTGGACTGGATTCTCTTCCAAAGAAAGGAAGTGTGGCAGTACATAAAGGGTTAAAATAAAATGGGAGGAAAGAAAAAGTAACTTTCCAGTAGAGAAACCTGGCAGGCTTCACCGTGACCAAGCGATCAAAGTTAACATCAGGAGTGAAAAGCAAACAAACAGGCCAGAGCAGGGTGCTGTGGGTGAAGAGCGGAGCAGCAACAAACCCAGCAAGCTGTTAGCCACCACCCACCACCACTCCCCAAGTGCCATTGAATCCTTCCAGCAGCCTTTCCAGGTGGACACTGTTGACAGCCCATCTCACAGATTTGAACACTGAGGCCAGAGGCATTACAGAACCTGCCAGAGCCACCCAGGTCCTAGGGGCAGGATCACAGCCCAGGCCAGCTTTCTGCAACCACCAAGATGGGACATGCCCCCTCTGCCATCATAACTGCCTCCTTAGGGAGCAGCTGGGTGTGATGGCATGAGCCTGTAATTGACCAATTCTAGGGAAACCGAGGCCCCAGGACCAGCTCAAGGTCCCCCAAGGCTATACTGCCCACATCCCAGACATTTGGAAGTCCTGTTGTGAACCAGTCCTGCTTACCCCCACCCCGAGCAGAAGCCCATGCCCAGCCTCAGTCTTATCAGCTGGGCAGTGGGCACAGAGCTGTCTGCCTGCCCAGGTTCTGAGCTGCAGGGGCCAGCTCTTTGATGAGCGCAACAAAGCCCAGAGAAGGCAAAGACTGCAATTAGAGGGTGCTGGGTGAGGAGCCTCTTCCTCCCAGGCTCCCAGTCTGGTAGCAAGTTAAAATAGTTTTTGCCAGGCACGGACCTTGGGTTTCCTAATTAATTAGTAAATCCTAGGGGAATGGACAAATTCTGTCCCACCCCCACTCACACTCACTCAGCTCTGGCTGCAACCTGGGCTTTGGACAGAGGATGCTAGAACCAAGCTGAATGAATGAATGTGTAATGGGGCAGGGTGGGGGGTGGGGGGAGTGCTTGCAGCTCTGACCTGCACCCATGCAACACACAATACACCTCCCAGAGCAGTGTCCCTGTTCAGCCTCCACTAAGCCCCCAATACACATTTGGTCAACAGGCAACAAAATGAAGCTGGGTATGGTGGCACATGCATTTAGTCGCAGTACTTGGGAGGCAGAGGTAGGAGGATCACTGTGAGTTTGAGGCCAGCCTGAGAATACAGAGTGAATTCCAGGTCAGCCTGGACTAGAGTGAGATTCTACCTTGAAAAAACAAAAACCAAAACAAACAACAGAACAAAAAAAAGAGAGAGAGAGAAAGCAACTGGGCTTTAGGGACCTGAGGGCTTTTTGGCATCATGTGGTCACTGATCACTCAGTGTCCCAAGATGCAGGTTTGGGGAGTGTAGTATTAAGTGCCGTGTGGATGGTCTCAGCTCCACACGCTGGCTGGAGTCACAAAACCAGTGAAGAAAAGCAGTCACATGTTCCTATACACCCACTATGTTCAATCATGTGTTTCTAAACACCTACTACGTGCCAGCCACTGGGCTATACCCCAGACCCACCCTGTTCTATTGGAGGATCATGGGTTATTTCATTTTACAGATGAGAACACTGAAGCTCTGCGATGTTACAGAAATCAGGCCTGAATTCCATGGCTATGAAGTGATCAGAGTATGGCTGAGAGAAAAGCCACCTCACAACCCTGCTGCCTATTCTGTGTGTCACTTGGAGGACCAGGCATGGGGTGCCCATGGGGTGCTGTGAGAACAGGCTTTGCTGGAAAAGGAAGATAGATAGGTTCTGCAGCTTCTCCTCTCGAGCCTCCCTGGCTGAGGGGACCTGGGTCATCTCCATCTTTGGTGTCTGTGTGTCCTACAAGGATGTATATCCCACTGCTCTAGCCCCTGCAACAGGGCCCTCTCTGGTACTGGCGTTCCATCCCAACCCTGTTGGCCAGGGAACCCTGCCCAGCTTCTGGGAAACTGCAAGCCACATCTCTCCCCCACACACAACCTCCCGAGGATGAGGCCCCTGATCTCCCGCTGGGCCCAGGCCCCGTTTTAGCAGCCTCATCGCATTCCCCATGCTTTAGCAGCCCAGGCCAACCAATGCAGTTTCCACACTGGTCAGGCTGAGCCTGGCAACCCAGAACCCGGTCTCCTGCTGGGCAGACAGACCTTTCCCTGAAGGACCAGGTCCAGGGGCCGCAGGCCAATCCTAGCATCTGGGCACAGTTATAGTCCCCTCAATCATTCCTTACCCCAGGCCCGCCCTTGGCTCCTCCTTCAGGCCCCCTCACCATTCCTGTATGACTGCCCACCATTCAGGCCCCACTCAAATGTGATGTCCTCCAAAGGACAGATCCCCGTTCCTGTTGAGAAATGGTCTTTGCAGAGCTGCCGCCCACCGGCAGCCTTGAGCTGACCTTTCAGAACCCCTCCTGGGTCTAACTGCAAGGTGCAGGTGTCCTGCTCCACCCCCACAACCCCACAACCCTGTCCCTAGCCATCTGTCCCGCCCATAGGCTGGGTGTCTGGGTAGGGCTATTGTGGCAGCCCCTGACATCACAGCGGGGGACAGCATGATGTCACAGGGCCCCCATTGTGACTGTACAAGGGGAGTGCCCCCCACCAGAGGCCCTGCTCTCAACCCCGCCCCCAATCCTATTAAACTGGGCTTTGGACAAAGGACAGCGCTTTGTGTTTTAACTGTGTCTGAGGAAGGGGTGGGCAGAGGTTGTGCATTCCAGAGCCTGCCCCCTCCAGCTGGGGCTGCAGGTCAGAATGTGGCCCAGCTGCCATCACCATGGGCTGTCCCCAGAGAAAAGGACAACAGAAACAAGGAACCCCAGGCCCCAAGCAAGCCCCCCATCCAAGTCACCCACAACGCTATGGTTTACAAATGAGGAGGGTCTGCAGGCCTGTGATTCTTGACATTCTGCCTGTGGGATGGAGAGAGGACCCCTGGGGACTCCAGGTCCCTGGGTCAGGAAAGGGGACAAAGCTGGTGGCCGTCAGAGAAGGCAAAGTTCCTGATAGGCCTGAGGGAGGCAGGCTTAGGGGGACAGGGACCTTGATAGGCCTGAGAGAGGCAGGACTGGAACCTGTTAGCTTGCATGTCAATGGGCACTTATTAAGCACCTGCTGAGTTATCCTCGAAGGCCTGGAAGGTGCTAGCAGGCACCATAGACCTGCTCACTCTGACCGGCAGGTGAAGTAGGCAGGACTAAATTGTCCTTTCTTCTGTAGACATTTCTGAGTCTCCCCATTGCCATTGGGACTAGAGAACTGAGCCCCAGAGGCTCAAGCTTTGAGGTCGAAAGCTGTCCTCTGAGGTCTTGTAGTCTGTCCCCTGCACCTTCTTAGCGCTTTGTTTACTGTCTGTAAAGTGGGACTTCTAGGGTTGGTATGGGACTGGAGAAGGTAGGAGGAGCACCCCAGTGCTAGTCACCCCTTACTCCACTCCTAGTTTGCAGAGGACATTTTGTACAGTTCCAGGTACCATCACACCAACCTCCACCTCTCCATGTGCCAGGGGAGTGCCTCCCGCCAACCCCGCCCCTAACCCTAGTTGGCACCTGTCTAGGCCTTAGCTGGGAAGAAGACACCAGGTTGGGGAGGCTGTGGCTCTGGCAGAGGCCTCGGCACCGCCTGCTGCCGTGTGGGCTTCTCCGTCCTTGGCAAAGTGCCCTGGCATTCAAGGAAGCCAGGGGCGGCTCAGTTTCAGGCAACAAAGCCCCCTTTCTCCCCAGATCCTGAAATGCCCAGCACCCCTTCCTGTCCCTGCTCGATCCCTATCTGCCACTGGGACCCACACCCCAGCTTTCACTCCATGGTGTTCAGCCTGTGAGGTGGCCTGGCTCCTTATGTTCCTCCAAAGCCCACTAGGACCCCCCCACACACCCACAAACAGCCCATCCTTCAAGTTGGAACCCTAAGCCCTGTCCAGAATCGGGAAAAAGCAGCCTAGGATAATGAAGTCCACAGCTAGCTGGGAATGGAGCAGGACCACAGAGAGCCACATGCATAGCACCCTGCCTCACCTCCTGTTCCCGTGACTTTGTGCTTGACAGTGTTTTTTAAAATGTCCCAAATTGGCAAAGCAAAATGTTACAGTTCATCCTGTGTTTTGGAAATGATATCAGCTTGTGAAATCCCAAGGTTGGAGACCCTGACTCTGTCTAAGACTCCCTGTTTTTTTTTTTTTTTTTTTTTTTTTTTTTGTTTGTCTGTTTGTTTGTTTGTTTTCAGTACTGAGGATTGAACCCAGGGCCTCATACACACTAAGCAAGTACTCTACCACTAGGCTATATCCCCAACCCTCTTTTTACTTTATTGTTTTTCTTCTTCAAGGTAGGGTCTCACTCTAGCCCAGGCTGACCTGGAATTCACTATGTAGCCTCAGGGTGGCTTCAAACTCATAGCGATCCTCCTGCCTCTGCCTCCCGAGTGCTGGGATTAAAGGTGTATGCCATCATGCCTGGGGGAGAAAGAGAGAATGGGTGCACCAGGGCCTCTGGCCCCTGCAAACAAACTACAGATGCATGTGCCACTTTGTGCAGCATCTGGTTCTACGTGGTACTGGGGAATCAAACTTGGGTCATTAGACTTTGTAGGCAAGTGCCTTAATTGCTGAGGTATCTCTCCAGCCCCAGCCTTGAACTTTTTAATCCTCCTGCTTCAGCCTCCCAAGTAGCTGGGATTGCAGGCCTGAGCCACTGGCCAGGCCCTGATTCATTGTTTTTATCTTGCAGAATGTAGAGCCCCAGAAAAGGGAAGGGCTGTTGAAGGCTACGAATCCTAGTAGGACAAAAAAGGAATGGGGGTTAGGTGAAGGCCACCCATGTGTTCTGGTGGACCTCTGCTGGAGGAGAGTAGCTTTCCTGGTGACCACTGTCCCTGTGCAGGAATCTTTTTATTTATTTAATTAATTAATTAATTTATAAGAGAGAGAGATACAGAAATAGGCAGGTAGAGAGAGAGAATGGGCACACCAGGGCCTTCAGCCACTGCAAACGAATTACAGATGGGTGTGCCCCCTTGTGCATCTGGCTTACTTGGGTCCTGGGGAGTTTAACCTGGGTTCTTTAGCTTTGCAGTCAAGCGCCTTAACCACTAAGCCATCTCTCCAGCCCCTTGTGCATGAATCTTAACACTGAAGAACAAGAGAGACCCCAGAACCCAGTAATCAGTGGAGAATCTAATCTCCAGCTCTGGGCCATAGATGGTAGCGGCCATGGGGGATGTTGAGTTGTCAGGTCTTCAGTCCAGGCCTAGCTTGGCCCTAGGCCTCAGCTGGCAAGGGATGCTCAGCCCCAGGCCACTGCTCTGTTCTTTACCCTGGAAGGGATCTGCCCCTCCTTCCACAGCCCTGGCCAGACTCCGGATGCCTCAGGAATGCAGGAAGAGAGACACTCAACGAACATGGGACCTGGGGTCTAAGAGCTACGTGTCTGTCTGGACATCTCCTATACCCCTAGGCTGGTCCATGATTGGCAGAGGGAGGGATACCATGGCATCACAGGCACATGCTCCCTTGTGCTGTGTGACCTTTGGTGTGAGGCTAACTATCTCTGGTTTCCTGGGTTGCAAAATGGAGTGTCAGGGCTTGAGGAGGTTTGGACTTCTGGCAGAGGGGAGGGAGAAGTGGGGGACTCGGTCTCCTAGCGGGCTCCTCTCCCTGCCTCCTCCCTGCCTGCCGCCTCAGGAATCGCCTTAATTACAGCGTCAGCCTGCATGCTTCCTGCCATAAACCCAGGAATCTAAATTAGAAGGCAGGAGGCCGGCTCCCCCTTCCCTCCGACCCCCCAAGACTGTTGGGAAGTCCTAGAGACAGGCCACTAGTGGGGGGCTAACTATAGAGGTGCCCAGGACTGAAACTGCGGGGCCAAAGGCCAAAGGAGGGCAGGCGTCTGTCCACCACTACCAAGTGCTCACGATGGGCCAGCAACACTGCCAGACTAATGCCAGCACTCTGGTTTCCAGAGAGGAAAGTGAGGCACACACTAGACTCTCCCAGGGTGACGGTGGCTGAGTTGGCCGGGCCCAGATCTCCAACTCCCAGCCAGGGTTTACCACTTTTGCAGAAGGCATAGGGATGGGTGGGGGACAAAGGACATAGCCAGTGCCTGGGGGACCTGAGGAAAGGGTCAGTCCTGACCTACACACCAACTCTTGTGCCCCGGGAGAGGCTGGGAGACAGGCTATAGCACAGGGGTTCCCATACTGCGGCCAGGCAGGGTGTGGGCAGAATGCCCTATGTACAGAGCTGGCCTGCAAGCCTGTCTGGCTGGCCTCATGTGGCTTCACTTGCTTCTCCCCCAGGACCTGGCAAGATTAGGTCCCTGGGGGATGGGGGGGGGTCTCCTCAGATACAGAAACCCAGCAGAGACTGCATGTGTTGTGTGCTTGTTTGTTTGTGTGCATGGCTGTATGGTGATTGTGTGCTTTTGTACATGTTTGGCTTGTGTCTGTATGTGAGGGAGTGTGTGTGTGTGTGTTGTGGGCGTGTGCATGTGGTGGGGAAGTGAGGTCATGCGGGCGGTTGGAGCTGAGCAAGTCCAAACCACTGGAGCCACTGGGGAGAGACAGACTCGGGAGAGGGCCCAGGGATGACAGAGGCTAGAGAGGGGATAGGAGGACTAAGGAGGGGAAAAGATGGGGCAGAGGGACCAGACAGAAGAATAGGGGATGTCCTGTCTGTGGGAGATGAGGGGAGGCCCTGGAGATATGCAGAGAAGGGATGGATTTGGAATAGTAACCAGAGGCCCACAGAGGAGGTTGTTCAGTCTTGGGCCCCCTTTTTGCCTCCAGTGGGCTGAGCTGATTTTTTCTTCTGGTCAGTGGCTCTGAGATAACCCACCCTAAAGGTAATATTGGGCGGTGTCTCTTCCACATGTCCGGGTAAACCCATCTCAGGAGCCAGTGAGGGCTCAGTGGAGAGGAGGGACAGGGACCTGAGACAGGAGGAAGGGACTTCAGATGTGGCTTGGAAGACTCTGGAACAGAGCTTAGTTGGGTTGATTCTGGGCAGGGTTAGGTCAGCAAATAGTTGTCCACTCCTCATCAGTCACATCCTAGCCTCTTTCTTTCCTTTTTTCCTCTCTCCTCCTCTCCCTGCCTCTGCTCTCCTCCACTCCCCTTACCTTCCCTTCTCTTTTCTTTCCTTCTTTCTTTCTTTCTTTCTTTCTTTCTTTCTTTCTTTCTTTCTTTCTTTCTTTCTTTCTTTCTTTCTTTCTTTCCCTCCCTCCCTCCCTCCCTCCCTCCCTTCCTCTTTCTTTCTTTCTTTCTTTCTTTCTTTCTTTCTTTCTTTCTTTCTTTCTTTCTTTCTTTTTTTTGTTTCTCAAGGTAGGGTCTCACTGTAGTCCAGGCTGACCTGGAATTGACTGTGTAGTCTCAGGCTGGCCTCGAACTCATGACGATCCTCTTACCTCTGCCTCCTGAGTGCTGGGATTAAAGGTGTACTCCACCATGCCCAGCCCCCTTCCCTTTCTTTTCTTTTTTGAGATACACTGGTCTGTGGACTCCAACTCCCTAGGTAGCTAAGGACAACCTTGAATTTCTGATCCTTCTGCTACTTCCTGAGTGTTGAGATTGCGTGTGTGTGTGTGTGTGTGTGTGTGCAACCACCATCCCTGGATTATTATGCCATGCTGAGGACAGAAACCAGGGCTTCATGTATACTAGACAAGCACTGTACCATCTGAGCTACATTCCCAGCCCCCAGCTCCTCTTTGACCCTCTAAACATTCAGCTCTGGCCTTTAAGACCCCCTCTGGCCTGAAGCTGGCCTGCCTTTCCCCTCCCACTTTCTTCCCGACCCAGTAGGTTTCAACTATTGGCAATTTTGCACCTTCAACAGGGGTGCAGGGGGGAGGACATTTGGTTCTGACTGGAGACCTTTGTGTCACATCTGGGAGTGGGGTGGTACTTCTGGTCTATTAGGGTGCTGGTAGACACTCTTCTGTGAAGACTTCCTCAGCATGCTCACCCCTTTTCTGTCCCTAGTATAGCCCGTTAGCTCCTGCCACAGGGCCTTTGCACCAGCTATCACCTCTGCCTGAGATACTGCCCCTCAGTCATCACCTAGCAGCTTCCTTCTCATTTCAGGGTGGGGGAATGTGGTGGTGTCACTTCCCCACAGCAGTTTCCTGGAATGTCCCATTCTTTCTGCACTCCAAACCTCCCCAGTACTTGCCCAAGATTGCAAAGACCCTACTCCTTTAGCTCCACCCTTATTCGTAGTTGGTAGTTGGCTGTGAGCTCCTGTACCGAGTATGGGAGCATGTGAGGGGTTGAGGACTCACCTAGCTCCCAGCAGAAATGAGTGAGGAGACTGAATGGTCCCTTAGAATAGCCATGACACTCGCCATATTAACTCATTCCTATCGTGCCTATTTCCCAGATGGGGAAGCTGAGGTTCAGAGACAGCAAAGTGGCTTGCTCCAGGTAACACAGATAGTCAAGCATTTGAGTTGGGATCAGAGCCTAGGCAGGCTGACTCCAACATTCGAACTCTGTGAACTGCCACATGCCAGCCTCTTTATAAGAGGTGCACACCTTTAATCTCAGCACGTGGGAGGCTAAAGTGGGAAGATTGCCATGAGTTCGAAGCCAACCTGGGGTTCCAGAGGGAGTTCAAGGTCATTCTGGGCCACAGTGAGACCCTACCTCGGAAAAAGAAAGAAAGAAAGAAAGAAAGAAAGAAAGAAAGAAAGAAAGAAAGGAAGGAAGAAAGAAAGAAAGAAAGGGGCTGGAGAGATGGCTTAGCGGTTAAGGCGTTTGCCTGCAAAGCCAAAGGATCCCAGTTCGATTCTCCAGGACCCACATAAGCCAGATGCACAAGGGAATGCACACATTTGAAGTTCCTTTGCAGTGGCTGGAGGCCCTGGCGCACCCATTTAAAAAAAATGAGTTGAGGGCTGGAGAGATTTCTCAGTGGTTAAAGGCACTCGCAGTTGCTTGCAAAACCTGCAAGTCCTGGGTTCAGTTCCCCAACACTCAGTAAATACAAATGCAAAGTGGCTCATGCATTGTGATCCCAATGTACTTATGACAATGGGAGCTGGAGCCAGGAGAATCTGAAGTTCACTGGCCAGCCTGTCTGAAGTTCCTTCTCATGGTTCATTGACAGCTGTGAGAGACACAGAAGAAGAAGGTAGAGCACAGGTACCTCCTCAAAGATGTCCTTTTGACCTCCACACGTGTGCTGTGGCATGTACATACACACACACAGACACACACAAATAATAAAAAATAAGAAAAAAGACTGACTTGAAGGTAGATTAGACTCTATCGCTAGGACATATGTCCCCTATAGTAAGCTGGGCCTCTGCCTCTACCTGGAGACACCCCCTAGGTCTGAGGTGCTGTCATCAGTAGAGCTGTGGCCTCCATAAAAAAGACTACCCCAGGCTGAAGAGATGGCTTAGCGGTGAAGGCGCATGCCTGTGAAGCCTAAGGACCCAGGTTCTATTCTCCAGGTCTCACATAAGCCAGATGCACAAGGTGGCATATGTATCTGGAGTTCATTTGCTGTGGCTAGAAGCTTTGGTGTGCCCATTCTCTCTCCCTTTCTCTGTCTCTAATAAGTCTTAATAAATCTAATAAATCTTAAAAAAGAAGAAGAAGAAGACCACCCTGCCCCCAGACTAGAGAAAGAGAGCAGTTGAGGCATTTGCCTGAAAAAACCTATGACCAGAACGTAGTTAAATTACCAAGTACCCACATAGAGCCAGATGTACATCTGGAGTCTGTTTGCAGCTGCTGGAGGTCCTGGTGTGCCCATTCTTTCTGTCTCTCTTCTATCTCTCTCTCTCTCTGCTTGCAAATAAATAAATAAACATATTAAAAGTGGGGCCCCCTCTCCACTGCATGTCCCCAAGAAGTAAGGCCCTTCTTGGCAGACCCCACAATGAGGAGGCTGGGAGATTCAAGCATGGGGCTCTTCCAGGCTTAGCTCCCACCCTGGAGCTCCCATTATTACCCTAAGTCACTGTTGACTGTCCCAGGCACTGGACTTGCCTGCTTGTGGCTACCCAGAGCAGGAGGGTCCCTGGGATCTGAGGAGGAGGTCCACCCTTCCCGATGCCACCCAGGGGCACAGAGTGGACACATCCCTGGTATGGGAATCCCAAGTAGTTAGAGAGGTCCCCTGAGCTGACAGCCCCCCAAGGGAGAACTGCAACCAGGTAGGGATCAGGAGGGGATCAGCTGGAAGCACTCACCAGGCAGCTATGAGGCATTCTGGGTACCCATACCTTGGCAGTTGAAGGAGGGACTTGGAAGTATGCCCAGATTCTTTGTTGTCCAGATTCCAGTCAGGGGCCCCACCATCCAAGCCCTCTTGTCCCCTAGCCCTGAGTGGCAGCTCTTTTGTATTCCACCAACTGCATAATCCAGTTCCTCCCAACATCTTTGGACCCATCAGATGACAATGTGGGCCTACCGTCTGCCAGAGAAGTCTTGATTTCCATCACTCACTAGAACTTGGACTTGGATGCATACGACAAGGCTACTTTAAAAAATTTATTTATTTTTTTTGTTTTTGTTTTTTTGTTTTTCGAGGTAGGGTCTCACTCTGGTCCAGGCTGACCTGGAATTAACTATGTAGTCTCAGGGTGGCCTCGAACTCATGGAGATCCTCCTACCTCTGCCTCCCGAGTGCTGGGATTAAAGGTGTGCGCCACCACGCCCGGCTAAAATTTATTTATTTTTTTGTTTTGTTTTTGAGGTAGGGTCTCACTCTAGTCCTGGCTGACCTGGAATTCCTTATGTAGTCTCAGGGTGGCCTTGAACCTCCTACCTCTGCCTCCCACAATTATTATTATTATTTTTTTTTTTGAGAGAGAGAGAAAGACAGAGAGAGAGAGAGAGAGAGAGAGAGAGAATGGGTGCGTCAGGGGCCTCTCAGCCGCTGTGAACGAACTCCAGATGTGTGTGCCCCCTTGTGGGAAAGTGCAGCATTGCATGACTTTTCTGTCCAGCAAAAACATGGGACCTGGAGAATCGAACGGGCGTTCTTAGGCTTGGCAAGTAGGCACCTTAACTGCTAAGCCATCTCTCCAGCCCATAATTAATATTTTGCTTCAGTGGTGGCTGACTGTGTGACCTAGGGCAAATCCACCATCCTTCTGAACCTCCCATTCTGCAATGATAAAAAGGGGCTGTGGAGGACTGAGTGGGACGAGGCAGTCCAGCCTGGGGTCAGTGCTCTATATAGCACCTGTTCTTGTTTTATTCTCAGGAAAAACTTTGCTGCAGTCCCTAGGGACACGTGGAGGAAGGGCCTCTAACATCTTGAAAATCAGGTTCTGTTGGTTCATAGCAATCCCAGGCCCAACAGGACGTAATCCTGAGGGCCTTCAGCAGGGAGTGGCCTGAAAGGTACAAATCTTGGGTTCTGGTCCTGGCTTGTTCCACCTTGCTTCTGTGGTGGGCAAGTTCTGGGTCGCAACCACCCGCTCCGAACAATGGCCTGTTGGTGATCTCAGAATCAGGACCGTGCAGATCTGGGTTCAAATTCTGACTTTGAAACTGGGCATGGTTGTGCACGCCTTTAATCTCAGCACTTGAGAGGCAGAGGTAGGTGGATCGCAGTGAGTTCAAGGCCACCTGAAACTACAGAGTGAATTCCAGGTCAGCCTGGGCCAGAGTGAGACCCTACCTCGCAAAAACAAAACGAAAAAAAAAACCAAAAAACCTGACATTCACTGTGACCTCAGGCAAGTTACAGCTCTGTCTGGGTTTTTATCTGCAAGATGGGCAGTAACAGCACCTACTGGCGGGAATGCCCGGGGAATGAGTGAGTGAACTAACCCACAGAAAGCACTTATAGCTTGCTGGGAACAGAGTTCAACCCACGCCAGCTGTCATTAGCTAACATTATCTCTGCAGGTCTTTTAAAATTGAGTTCTAGCTGGGGGTGGTAGTTCATGCCAATATTCCAGCACTCAGGATTCTAAGGTAGGAGGATGGTTATAACTTCAAGGCCAGCCTGGGCTATACAGTGAGTTCCAGATCATCCTGGGCTACAGTAAGACTTGCCTAAATAAAGAAATATTGAGCCGGGCGTGGTGGTACACGCCTTTAATCCAGTACTTGGGAGGCAGAGGTATGAGATTTGCTGTGAGTTCAAGGCCACCCTGAAACTACATAGTGAATTCCAGTTCAGCCTGAGCTAGAATGAGACCTTACTTCAAAAAAAAAAAAAAAAAAAAAAAAAAAAAAAAAAAAAAAAAAAAAAAAAAAAAAAAGAAATAAAAAGAAATATTGAGATAACTCATATACCATAATATTTACCTTTTAAAAAATATTTGATTTATTTATTTGAGAGAAAGAGAGACAAAGAAAGGAAGAGGCAGATAGAGACAAAGACAGAATGGGCATGCCAGGGCCTCTAGACACTGCAAACGAACTCCAGATGTATGTGCCCCCTGTGCATCTGGCTTACATGGGTCCTGGGAATCAAACCAGGGTGCTTAGGCTTCTCAGGCAAACGCCTTAACCGCTAAGCCATTTCCCCAGCCCAATATTTACCTCTTGAAGATATAAGGCTGAAAAGCTGGACATAGTGGTTCATGCCTATAATCCCGGCACTTTGAGGCTAAGATAGGAGGAACACTGTGAGTTCAAGGCCAGCCAGGAGCTACAGAGTGAATTCCAGGTCAGCCTGAGTTACAGTGAGACCCTGCTTCAAAAAAAAAAAAAAAAAAAAAAAAAGCCGGGCGTGGTGGCGCATGCCTTTAATCCCAGCACTCGGGAGGCAGAGGTAGGAGGATCGCCGAGAGTTCTAGGCCACCCTGAGACTACGACTACATAGTTAATTCTAGGTCAGCCTGGGCCAGAGTGAGACCCTACCTCAAAAAAACAAAAACAAAAAACAAACAAACAAAAAAAACCAATACCAAAGAATAAAAGATAAAATATAAGGCTGGGTTAAAGTACTTGCCTAGACCCTTGATTTGATTCTCCAGAGCCCCAAAGAGAAAGAACTAAGGAAAACATACACTTCAGTGGTTTTTATTATATTTACAAGGTTGTGCAGCAACCCCCATAATGTAATTCCAGAATCCTGCCATCACTCCAGAAGGAAACCCAGTGCCCATTAGTCACTCTTCACTCTTAGCCCTCACCAGGCACTCATGAATCTACTTTTCTTTTCTTTTTTTTTTTTTTGGTTTTTCAAGGTAGGGTCTCGCTCTAGCCTAGGCTGACCTGGAATTCACTATGTAGTCTCAGGGTGGCCTTGAACTCATGGCAATCCTCCTACCTCTGCCACCCGAGTGCTGGGATTAAAGGTGTGCGCCATCACGCCCGGCATGAATCTACTTTTCTATCCAAGACTTTCCTAGCCTAGAAATTTCATGTAAATGAAATATACAGTATGGGTGTTTGTGACTACTTTCACTTACTCTAAGGCTCCCTTTCCTCTCCTCTCCTCTCCTCTCCTCTCCTCTCCTCTCCTCCTCTCCTCTCCTCTCCTCTCCTCTCCCTCCCTCCCCCCCCTCCCCTCCCCTCCCCTCCCCCCCCCCTCCCTCCCCTCCCCTCCCTCCCCTCCCCTCCCCCCCCCTCCCCTCCCTCCCTCCCCCTCCCTCCCTCCTCCCTCCCTCTCTCTTTCTTTCTTTCTTTCTTTCTTTCTTTCTTTCTTTCTTTCTTTCTTTCTTTCTTTCTTTCCCTCCTTCCCCCTTTTCCTCCCTCCTTTCTTTGACAGGGTCTCATGTAATCCAGGCTGAACTTGCATCCACTATGTAGCCCAGGCTGGCCTTGAACTTGCATTGCTCCTGCCTCAGCCTTCCAAGTGCTGGATGAGACATGTGCCTCCATGTGTGGGATGTTTAAGCTTTTGTGTGAGCATGCTTGTCATTCTCTGAGATACTCCCCGAGGTAGAATTGCTGGATCTATGAAATTGCCAAACTGACTTCCGAGTGGGTGCCCTGTACCCACTCCCACCAGCGACGTGGAAGGATCACAGCTCCCCACATCCTCAGCACATGTCATTGCCTGTAGTTTTAGTCGCAGCCATTTTAGTGGGTGTGAAATGGAATCTCATTGTGGTTTTGATTTATACTTCCCTAATGACTAATGATATTGTCTTAGTTCAGATTGCTAGAAAAGAAGTGCCACAGACTGGGTGACTTAACAGAAGTCTATTTCTCACAGTTCTAGAGGCTGGGGCTAGGAGACAAGAGTGCCAGCCAGTACAGTAGGAACCTGGTAAGGGCACGTCTTCCTTAACTCATAGCTGTCTTCTTACATGACAGTGGAATGGGGGCTCATGTCTTTTTTTTTTTTTTTTTTGAGACAGTGTTTCACATAGCCCAGATTAGCCTTGAACTTGATCTCTTCCCGCTTCCACCACCCAAGTACTGGGATTAGTGTCCACTTTCCTACATTATCGTACCTGGCTCCCATATGTCCTTTTGAAAAACTCATTTATTTAATGAGACAGTAACAGGCAGATAGAGTGAGAGAGAGAATGGGCATGCCAGATCCTCCAGCCACTGCAAATGAACTCCAGATGCATGTGCCACCTAGCGTGTTTGGCTTTATGTGGGTACTGGGGAATCAAACCTGGGTCCTTAGGCTTTTCAGGCTAGTGTCTTAACCACTGATCCATCTTTCCAGTCCTAAAAATATGTTTTTAGATATTTTACTTTTATTTATTTATTTATTTATTTGAGAGAGAGGCAGATTGATAGAGAGAGTGAGGGAGAGAATGGGTGCCCCAGGGCCTCCAGACAGTGTAAATGAACTCCAGACACATGCATCACCTTGTACATCTGGCTTATGTGGGTACTGGGGAATCGAAACTGGGTCCTCAGGCTTTGCAGGCAAGTGCCTTAACTGCTAAGCCATCTCTCCAGCCCCCTAAAAACATTTTTAAAATATTTTTATTTATGTATCTGTAAGGAGAGAGAGAGAGAGAGACGAGGACAGACAATGGGTCCACCAAGACCTCCTACCATTGCAAATGAATTCCAGATGCATGCACCACTTTGTGTATCTGGCTTTACGTGGATACTGGGGAATTGAACCCAGGCCAGCAGGCTTTGCAAGCAAGTGCCTTTAATAGCTGAGCCATCTCCCTAGTCCAGTCTTTTTATACGAGACAGAGATCTTACTATGTTGCCTGTGTTGGTCTCAAATTCCTGAATTCAAGTGATCCTCCTGCCTTAGCCTGAGTAGCTGGGACTATAGATATGTACCACCTTGCCTGGCCTTCTTCCTAGTGTGTGTGTGTGTTTACATGTGTGTCCCTATGTATGGTGCATGTTTGTGCGCACATGTATGTGTACATGTTCATATGCATGTGGTCATATGTGATTGTGTGTGTAGGCCCTTAGACAACATCAGATGTTATCCTCAGAAATACTTTCCACCTCTTCTTGAGAAAGGAGATTTCATTGGTCTAGTGCTCACCAATTAGGCTAGAATTTACTGGTTAGTAAACGCCAGGGATCATCCCATCTTCACCTCCCCAGTCCTGAGATTATAGGTGTGTGTCACCACACCTGGCATTTTGTATGGGTACTTGGAATGGACTTCAGGTCATGGCACTTGCAAGGAAAGCACTTTACCCACTGAACTATCTTCCCAGCCCCCTAGTTAATTTGATGGTCTTAAAAAGATGATGTTGGGCTGGAGAGATGGCTCAGCAGTTAAAGGTGCTTGCTTGCAAAACCTGATGGCCTAGACTTAATTCCCTAAAGCCAGATGCACAAAGTGGAAGATGCATCTGGAGTTTGTTTGCAGTGGCATGAGGCCCTGGAACACCTGTACTTATTCTCTCTATCTGTTTCTTTCTCTGTATCTCTCTCAAATAAATAAATAAATAAATTTTAAAAGAAGATGATATTTATAAGGACTGGAGAGATGGGTAAGTGGTTAAAGGAGCTTGCTTGCAAAGCCTACAGCCTGGATTTGATTCTCCAGTGCCCACATAAAGCCAGTTACACAAAGTGGTACATACATCTCTCTCTCTCTGTCCTCTCTGTCTCTTAACAGCCCAGGTTCAAATCCCCAGTACCCATGTAAAGCCAGATGCACAAAGTGGTGCATGTATCTGGAGTTTGTTTGCAACACAAGAGGTCCTGGTGTACCCATTTTCATTCTCTCTCTCTCCTTACAAATGAATAAATAAATAAATAAATAAATAAATAAATAAATAAATATTTTGTTTTTGGTTTTTCGAGGTAGGGTTTCACTCTAGCCCAGGCTGACCTGGATATCACTGTGTAGTCTCAGGGTGGCCTCAAACTAAGGGTGATCCTCCTACCTCTGCCTCCCAAGTGCTGGGATTAAAAGTATGCGCCACCATACCCAGGATAAATAATATTTTTTAAAAGAGAAGATAATGTTTTTTTAAAAATGGATCTAGGAAGCTAGGTATGATGGTTCACACTTATAATCCCAGCACTGGAGAAGCTGAGGTAGGAGAGCTGCAGGAAGTTCAAGGCCAGCCTGGGCTACAGAGAGAGTTACAGATCACCCTGGGTTAGAGTGAGACACTGCCTTAAAAAAAAAAAAAAAAAAAAAAAAAGAACTAGGTATTTTAGTTGCTTTAGCAGGAATGTTGGTCTAAATGACCCGCTCTGCTACTTAAAGTGGAAGCCCTTCCAGTGCCCAATTCCCACTGGCATCTTGTCACCTTTGCCAGGTTGTGCCTTGGCTAGACTGCAGCTTCCATCTAGTGACCACCAGCCCCACACAGAACTTCATCACCACAGTAAGCCATCTGATCTAAAACCCTTGCTCTCAACTCCCTAAGGTCCTCTGAACCCTCCTGTCCACATTGCCACCGCTCTGGTCTCTCATCTGTGAGCATTCATGTGGCACACCTTGTATTCTGGGACCCTGACAGGCACTAGCAATTCCGCTAGGAACTAGCCAGGCTGCCCCTGACCTTTCAGGAGGGTAACACACAGTTTGGTTACAAGCCACCATGATCAGTGTTGAGAAAACCAACAGGGACACCCCCATCAGGATCTCACCAGGGAAGGCTTCCTGATTCAAACTGAAGCCGAGGCAGAAAGAATGCTTAATCACCAGGTGAACAGGTGATTAGGGGAGGGAAGGGCATTCCAGGCAGGCAGAGGGAAGGGCATTTGTGAAGGCACTGAAGAGAGGGAGGAAGAAAGGGGGGAGGAGGAGACACGGTGAGTGGGGTGGGGGGAAAGAAATGGAAGAGGGAGGGCACCCGTCAGGTTTCATAGGACCCCTGCTTCCTTCCTCAAGATGTGCTGGAGAGGGTGGAGGACTCCATGCTGGAGAGTCAGTTCCCATGATACCTATGTTATGTGATTTACATGATTCCTTTTTCAAAAGGTAGACACTGTCCTGGGCTCACAGCTCAGGTACACTCAGCCTAGCTCCTTCTTCCCCTCCTGCCCCGGGGCAGCTTGGAGGATACCACATCCCCTTGTCACAAACAGCAGGGTTTGGAGCTGAATGAGGCTACAGAGATTCTTCCTCAACACCCCCGCCAGTGTCCTCCAGCCCTGAGGCTGTACCCGGCCTTCCTGTGGCACCTCCAGCTCCATCCTGTTTGCCTTGGATATGAGCCCTGATCTGCGGAGTGAGGAGGGACCTGGAGGAAGGACACGGAGCTCCCAGCACTGGTCTCAGCAACACTTCTCCCTGGCAAGCCACAGGTCCAGTGACTGGGGACCTCTGGGACTCCCTGGACCCTCCTCACCTGCTTTTTAGAAGGGCTCAGTGCCAACTTGAGAAGGGAGAGGCTAGGTTACTACTCACAGAGCCAGGATGAAGAGAGCAGGAGGTCAGACTTTCATCCTGCCTACTGTAGGGTGCCTAGTTGAGTGGCAGACCTGTCAATCATTTATCCTATTCAGCTCCACTCTGCCCCATTGTCCAGATGGATAAAATGAGGGGCAGAGCACTTAACAAAAGAGAGGGAAAGTGGACTGGAAAGATGGCTCAGCAGTTAAAGGGGTTTGATTGCAAAGCCTGCTAGCTTGGATTCAATTCCCAAAAGCCACCCAACATAAGCCAGATACAAAAAGTGATACAAGCGTCTGGTTTTCAGTTGCAGTGTCAAGAAGCCCTGGTATACCCACAAATAAACAAACAATTTTAAAATATATATATTTATTTATTTGCAAGGAGAGAGAGAATATGGGCACACGAGAGCCTCTAGCCACTGCAAACAACTCCAGATGCAGGCACCACTTTGCATCTGGTGTTACATGCATACTGGGGAATCAAACTTAGGTCCAAGTCATTAGGCTTTGCAGGCAAGCATGTTAACCACTGAGCCATCTCTCAGGCCAAATAAGTAACTTAGAGCCGGGCGTGGTGGCGCATGCCTTTAATCCCAGCACTTGGGAGGCAGAGGTAGGAGGATCGCCGTGAGTTCAAGGCCACCCTGAGACTACATAGTTAATTCCAGGTCAGCCTGGGCCAGAGTGAGACCCTACCTCAAACAAACAAACAAACAAACAAACAAACAAACAAACAAACAAACCCAAATAAGTAACTTAAATTAATTAATTAATTATTTATTTATTTATCTATTTATTTAAGAGAGAAACAGGGAGAGATGCACCAGGGCCTCCAGCCACTGCAAATGAACTCCAGACACATGCGCCCCCTTGTGCATTTGGCTAATGTGGATCCTAGGGAATTGAACTGGGGTCCTTTGGCTTTGCAGGCAAACACCTTAACTGCTAAGTCATCCCTCCAGCCTCCCCCACCTTTTTTTTAAAGAGAGGCTCGAGAGATGGCTCAGTAGTTAATGGTGCTTCCTTGCAAAGCCTAATGGCCTAGGTTTGTTTCCCCAGTAGCCATATAAAACCAGATGCACAAAGTGGTGCATGAGTCTGGAGTTCGTTTGCAGGAGCATGAGGCCCTGGTGCACCCATACTCTCTCTTCCTCTCTCTCTTTCCTTCTCTCTCTTAAATAAATACTTTAAAAGGTTTCAGAAAGGATAAATAAAAAAAGAAAGAATAGCCAGGCATGGTGGCTCATGCCTTTAATCCCAGCACTCGGGAGGCAGAGGTAGGAGGATCGCTGAGAGTTCGAGGCCACCCTGAGACTACATAGTTAATTCCAGGTCAGCCTGGACCAGAGTGAGACCCTACCTCGAAAAACCAAAAAAAAAAAAAAAAAAAAAAAGAGGGAGAGACAAGATGTAACCCAGGTTCAATGACACCCAGCCCAGGGCTTGTTCCCTTCTTCCAATCTCTCCACACCTACATGTATCTGATGCCTACAGCGGGGACAGGGCAGGGGTACCACATCTCCCATGTGGGCTTTGGTGGCTGGGACTAACAGGTGCTGTTGAGCTAGCAAGGGGTTGACCTTCTCAGCTCCCACCCAAGAATCTGGAACAAGCCTCCTGGCAGCAGGAGAGATTAAGGCTCCTCGCCAGCCCTGTCATGCTTCACAGGAGGCTGACACTTTCCTGGCTCATGGCTTCAGAAACATCAATGAAATGGGCCGAAGAGAACAAGTGTTGTTCAGTGGTAGGGACTGTGTCCGTGCCTTCTGGCCAAGGACCACCAGAAACACTCCAGATGCAACTGTCTGCAGGGCCAGTTGCAGCTCAGGGGATGCGGGGATCTTTGGGGGAACTTATACAGTTTATGCTGACTCTGGGTGCTTTGGGGGTTTGCGGAAGTGGAGCTTTGCTCTGGGACAGCTGCTGTCGCAAAGCGGAGGTGACTGACTGTGGACCTTGGTGATTTTTATCTAGAAGGAAGAGAAATGAATGCAAGCTGAAGCTATTGTCACTCATCCAGCCAGGATGGAGGATGTTGGGTCATTCTTGTGGTTTGGACGACATTCATTTCTTCATCTCCCTTTAGACGTGACTGTGGCGTGGCCTTGTTTTCTGTCCTGATGCATCATGACCCGAGAGTGGCTCTGTTTGCTATGGTGGTGTGTCAAGTCGTCTCTCTGGCGGGGTGGCAGTGCTGTCAGCGGCCGCTTCTGGCATTCTCCACCGGAAAGACAACAGTGAGCAGCTTTGGAAACCTGGGCACATCGTACAGAGCGACTGTGGATGCCAGCTAGGTAGCTGGGCCTTCTTCTCTGTGGGCCCCAAGGTTACAAAGGAAGCTTGGATCTGAGTTCAAATTCTAAGGGATGCCCTTGGACAAGTCACTTTACCCCTTCAACAAACAATCAAGGACCACCTACTATGTGCCAAGGGACAGGAATCTCCCTTAATCCTCTGGGGCTCAGTTTATCGTCTAGAAAACAGGAACGATGTTGGTGCCTGAGATAAATGAGGACTCCGGTGAGGTCACACAGTACATTGAGACTCACTGTAGCCATTTCTGCTTCATGGGCACCTTATTTAGTAGTGATGCAGGGGGGGGGTGTCTATTCAGGGTTCAACCTACCCTGGAAAGGAAGCCATCTGCTCCCTTGTCCAGGGACCTGAGACCCCAGAGGGTCCCCCATATAGGCTTGGGCAACTTAGGGCAGGATTTGGGGATTCTGGAGTATAGGCCTCTCCAATTTACACTCCCAGCTGCTCCCTGGGAACAAGCCAGGGGGACACAACAGAGTGAGAGGTCCTCACAGATTGGATTTACTCTGTAAGCATCCAACCCTCAACATAAGACCTACTTCCTGGGGCAGGAGGCTGCTATTCCTGGGCCTGGCCCCCACTCCGCCCTCTGGATGCTGTGGGGCCCTCCAGCTCTGCATGCTGAAGTTCTCCAGCCTTCTGCAAAGCAGTCCTGGGGAGTTGCTGGGACCCATGAGGCAGAGAGGGCACAGGGCTGCGGGGGTGGAGGAGGGCATGTGCTGTCCTGCCTTTTGCAAGCCTGAAGGAGGGGTGGTGACAGAGGAGGGCGGGCGTGAGACCAGTACAGAGGGAAGTTTGTGTATCTGCTGGAAGGTTGAGGGTGAGGGGGAGCACCCATGACACAAGCCTGATTGGTGTGGGCAGGCAGGGTGCTTCACTGGGGAGGGGGAGGTGTGTGTGCATGGGTGCACCTGCACGAGTAGGTGTGTGCTTGTGGGTGGGCAGCTGAGTGTGCATGCTGATCCTACCTTGGTAGGTAGGTCTGAGTTTAGGATTCAAACTAGCCTGGGTTAGTTTCCAGATGAGCTTTATTTGTTTGTTTGTTTGTTTGTTTGTTTGTTTGGGTTTTTGAGGTAGGGTCTCACTCTAGTCCAGGCTGACCTGGAATTTACTCGGTAGTCTCAGGGTGGCCTCGACCTCATGGCGATCCTCGTACCTCTGCCTCGTGAGTGCTGGGACTCAAGACGTGCGTCACTATGACTGTCTTCCCATTGAGTTTTGGCTTGGCTGTGTGATCATAGCACTGTCCCTCAGTGAGCCTTTTCCGTCTACTCCACAAGAGCACCCTGAGACCCTCCTGCAGCAGTGCTCTGGCCTCAGTTTCCACATCTTTAGAACAAGAGTGCAGGGTGTCGGGTTAAACATTTGGTGGAGATCTATTTTCTTCCCCCTTCTAGAAACCTTGGCGCTGCCTACTTCTTCCAAGGGACAGATCTCTCAGCTGGTGGGAACTGAGAGCCAGAAGGCCCCTTCAGGGCATGCTCCACCTCCCACAATGCCCTTGCTCTGTCTGAGGGAGAGGCCTGGAGCAAGTAGCCACTGTGGTGAGTGAGTGGGGGAAGAAGGGGAGCTTCATATTCCAAAAGCCCTAGCACCAACCCCAGAACTGGCCAAGGGGAGCAAGGTGGGGGCGCCTGGAGGACAAAGGTGCTCTGTGGTCCCCATCCATCAGCCCTGCACACGCCCAGCGTGGGCACAGGTGTGGGATGGAAACTCCTCTAACAAGTTGGGACACCCTCTGTCCCCGGGCGGGGCTCCGGGGAGGGGGCTGGGGAAAGGGCAGAGGAGGCGGAGGCGGCTGCCAACTTCCCCGTGAGGATCTGTTTACACTCAAGCCATGAGCTGGTTCTTGGCTTCCCTGTCCTCTCACCTGACCAGGTGTGCCAGGACAGGCTGGCTGGCTTCTGCCTGGCTCCAGTTGGCATTCAAGACCCTAGCCCTGCTGGGTTTGAACACTAGCAGGGATGGCCAGAGATAGATGGCTGCTAGACCTTTGGAACTAGCTGTGCACAAGGCAGCCCACTGAGTGGGAGGGGCTGCCACCTGCTCCACTCCTGGCAGGACAGGCTGCCTGAGCCAGGGTTCCCATGGGCCAGAAAGGATGAGGTATGCAGAAAGAGTTGGTGAACTTTAGTTCCACAACAGTGGGGCAGGACGGAGTATCCCTGAAGATGACTGCATTCACAAGCCAGGGTGCCAGGTAGATAGAAGTGGCTGTGGCTAAGGCAGAAAGGGCTCAATTTAGACCCTGAAGGACCATTACACCCAAGGGGAATTCTGGAGAAAGAAAGTCAGGAGGCAGAGGTAAAAGGACTGCCATTAGTTTGAAGCCAGCCTGGAACTACAGAGTGTGTTCCAGGTCAGCCTGGGCTAGAGTAAGACCCTGCCTAAAAATAAATAAATAAATAAATAAATAAATAAATAAATAAATAAATAAATAAATAATAAAGGGGGTTTTGCTCCTGGTGCTGTCCCAATGCCACTTGGGGCCAGCTTCTAATATGATGAGAGGGAAACAGAGACCAGGAGAGATGGAAGGAGAGGGTTCAAGCCAAGAGAAGGAGTGTGTACACTGTACCAGGCCATCTGCCCATTTGTTTACACGTTGCAGAGAATGTAGGAATGTAGGCTTGTGACTTAAAATTGAAGGGTAGGGCTGGAGAGATGGCTTAGCGGTTAATCGCTTGCCTGTGAAGCCTAAGGACTCCAGTTCAAGGCTCGATTCCCCAGGACTCACATAAGCCAGATGCACAAAGTGATGCATGCATTTGGAGTTCGTTTGCAGTGGCTGGAGGCCCTGGCATACCTACTCTCTCTCTATATATATATATCTATCTGCCTCTTTCTTTCTCTGTCTGTTGCTCTCAAATAAATAAATAAACAACAACAACAAAAACTGGAAGGCTAATTCCAAGTCCATTTAAGCTCTTGGAGCCTCAGTTTCCCCTTCTATTTTAGGGGTAGGGTGTATCTGTCTCTTAGCACTTGTGTGAAACCAATAGTATCTGCTGGGCACAGCTGTACTGGTATTTCATATATGTCATACCCCATGCAGACTCTCACTCATCCCTGTTATCAGTCCCCAGAAGCAGTCATCAGTAGAGAGGACAGGCCCATTGTTTTTATTTATTTATCTATTTATTTTGGTTTTTTGAGGAAAGGTCTCTCTCTAGCCCAGGCTGACCTGGAATTCACTATGTAGTCTCAGGCTGGCCTCAAACTCACAGCTATCCTCCTCCTACCTCTGCCTCCTGAGTGCTGGGATTAAAGTTGTACAAAGGCCTCCAGCCACTGCAACATGAACTGCAGATGCATGCATCACTTGGTGCCTCTGGCTTTATGTGGGCACTGGGGAATCAAATCCTGGTTGTTAGGCTTTGCAGGCAAGCACTTTAACTGCTGAGCCATTTCTCCAGCCCCCATTTTTTTAAAAAAATATTTTATTTATTAGCTGGGCTTGGTGGTGCACATCTTTAATCCCAGCACTTGGGAGGCAGAGGTAGGAGGATCACCATGAGTTCGAGGCCACCCTGAGACTACATAGTTAATTTCAGGTAAGCCTGGACCAGAGTGAGACCCTACTTTGAAAAACCAAAACCAGTATGTATATTATTTATTTATTTATTTATTGGAGAGAGAGAAGGAGAAAAAGGCAGAGAGAGTGGGTGTGCCAGGGCCTCCAGCTGCTGCAAACAAACTCCAGATGCATGCACCACCTTATGCATCTGGCTTACGTGGGTCCTGGGGAATCGAACCTGGGTCCTTAGGTTTCACAGGCATGCACCTTAACTGCTAAGCCATCTCCTCAGCCCCCTTTTTGAGAGAGAGAGAGACAGAGAAACAGAGAGAGAGAGAGGAAGAGGCAGAGAGAGAGAGAATGGGCACACCAGCAGCCTCTCAGCCGCTGTGAACAAACTCCAGATACGTGTCCCCTTGTAGGCAAGTGCAGCATTGTGCCCTTGTGTCACTTTTTGCGTCTGGCTAAACGTGGGATGTAGAGAATTGAACAGGCATTCTTAGGCTTAGCAGGCAGGCACCTTAACCACTAAGCCATCTCTCCAGCCCTTTTCTTTAATTTTTAAATTTTAGCCAGGCATGGTGGCGCACGCCTTTAATCCCAGCACTCGGGAGGCAGAGGTAGGAGAATCGCCATGAGGCCACCCTGAGACTACATAGTTAATTCCAGGTCAGCCTGGGCCAGAGTGAGACCTACCTTGCAAAACCAAAAAATATATATATAATAATAATAATAATAATAATAAATAAATAAATAAATAAATTTTAATTTTTATTTATTTTTTATTGACAACGTCTATACTTAAATACAAAAAAATGCATGATATTTCCCTCCCCTCCCCCATTCCCCTTTAGAACTCCATTCTCCATCATATCCCCTCCCTCTCTCCATTAGTCTCTCTTTTTATTTGATGTCATCATCTTTTTCTTCTATTATGAGGGTCTTGAGAAGGTATTGCTAGGCACTGCAAGGTCATGGATATCAAGGCCAATTTCTATCTGGACAGTTAAATTGTAAGGAGTCGTACCCTTCTTTTGGCTCTTCCATTCTATCCACCCCCTCTTCCACAATAGGCCCTGAGCCTTGGAGGGTGTGACAGAGATGTTTCAGTGCTGGGCACTCCTCCATCCCTTCTTCTCAGCACTATGTTGCCTTTTGGGTCATCCCAGTGGTCATTGCCATCTGAAAAGAGAAGCTTCTCTAACCAGAAGTGAGAGTAGCATTAATATGTGAATACAAACATTAAGTGTAGTGCTTTCAGGGCAGATTGGTGGGAATAATATATACACTTAGCCAGACAAGAGCATGCTTTATACCCCTAAGGCTCATGACTTCCCCTGCCATAGACTTTTGCTTAGGTTTTTCAGCACCAGGTATGTATTCCATCCCATAGAGAGGGCCTTCAGTCCAATTATGGAGCAGTTGGTTACCCCAAGAGCAGACATGCCATGATTGCACCCGTTCAGTCATTGGGCCTGTCTGGCCAAACTTGAATATTTAGTGTCCACTGTTTTCACTGCTGATGACTTCTGTGTCCCATATAGCTGCATGCAGTGCAGCTTTTCCCAGCTTTCAGTTGGCTGGTCTATAGGGAGAAGGTTTTCTGCTCAGCACCAGCTTGCTTTCTCAGTGACCTTGCTTCTCAGGCAAGAGATGTCTTCAGCAATATGGTCTTACTATCTGTTTCTCAAGGGAAACCAAGGGCTTTGGCAATAGCCTTTAATGTTTTGGAGGCTACCAGGACCTCCTTGGCCAACAACTCACTAGAAGGTATCCCATCCCAGGCACTGAAAATTTTCTAGTAACAGTCTACAGCTTCGAGATGTGCCATTATTCAAAAAAGTAGGTTTACATAAGTCTTTTTCACAATATCATGAATTTTGATTGACCCTCCTTTTTTTTTTTTTTTTTTTTTTTTTTTTTTTTTAAGGGGGTCTTGTGTAGGGTCTACTCTAGCTCTTTAGCCTGTGGTAGTTTGAATATATGTCCCCCAATATATTCAGTGGTTTATTACTTATAGTTTGCATCTGCAATCACCTTGCTAGAGGCAAGGTCACTGGGGGCTGGTCTTAAGGTGTGGTGATGGTTTGAGATTCCATTGTAAAGATATGCAAATGTGCCTAGCAGGAGTTCCTGAAGTGGGCTGTGTGACCTTTTGGCTGTAGTTTTTGCTCTGTGTGCTGTGGTGGCTGGTTGGCTTTTGCTCTCTGCCTGGCCTTGTGAGAGCAATATGGAACTTCCCCTGGATCTGTAAGCTTCAATAAATAATATCCCTTCTTCCATAACTGTGCCTGGTCTGGAAGTTCATCTCAGCGAACCCGAAGCTGTCTGCTACATAGCCTCAGGCTGGCCTTGAACTATCAAGGATCCTCCTACCTCTGCCTCCCAAGTGCTGGGAATAAAGGTGTGTGCCACCACACCTGGCTTGTTTTGTTTTTGCGACAAGGTCTTATATATCCCAGGTTGGTCTCGAACTTGATATATAGACAAGGATGACTTTGAATTTTTAATCCTCCTTCCTCTACCTCCCAAGTGTGGGGATTATAGGTGTGCACCACTGTGCCTGGTTTGTGGGAGCTGAGGATGGAACCCAGAGTACCGTCTGAGCTACATTCTCAACCAGAACCCCATTTTATACACAATAGTTGAGGGAGACTTGGGTAAGCCAGAAAGATATGGGTGCTGTGCCCTTTGTCCTCCTCCCCTCCCTCAGGCACACCAAGGAGTGTCCCTTGGAAGTGAGCAGCTTAGAGTAAGTTTTCAGCTGCCCCATTGTGTAGCCCAGCAGGGTGTTCTGTGGTCATCTTTCTGGATTTCACTTCCTTGAGTAGCAATGGGTCCCCCATGCATGAGGAAGTAGGAATACCAGTGTCCAGGTCCCTGGCTGAAGCTCTGCCCAGAGCCCATCTTGCCCAGCTCCCTGGGTCACCCAAGTTCTTGAGACTGTCTCAAGTGATACCTATTCCCTTACTGGCTCTGCTCTCCAGACAGGAGCTCTGACCTAGCCTTGCAATTGTGTCCCCCACTAGACTCAGGGAGCCCTGTGCTCGGGGCAGTTGGTGCTGGGGTGTTTAGGGAGAGAGATGGGAGGTTCTCTTGGTTCTGACCCAGGTCCACCCTCACCTTGTCTTAACGTGCATGGGACGAATGATGGTATGGTGTTTAGTGTGTCATCAAGGACAGGATGTGCTTTGTCTTATAGTTCAAGGACAGGATGAACTTCCAGTTTTGTCTTTCCATCAAGTTGGCCAAGAGAAGGCCCCCAGCCCTCTGCTGATGTCCAGTTTCTGTCTTTCCATCAAACTGGCCACCTCCCTGCCCCCAGCCCTCTGCTGATGTCCAAGTGTGGCCTCTCCTTTCATCTGGATCTGGTCCCCTCTCTGCCCCCAACCCCTGCTGATGTCCATGTGTGGCCTCTCCTTTCAGCTGGGTCTGGTCCCCTCCCTCTGGCCTTCGGCCTCCAGTCTGGCTTCTTCCAGCTCATCTGGCCACCCCCCCCCCTTTGCTGCAGCGGCTCCTCTTGGTCTCCAGGTGAGTGTGGCATTCCATGCCCTCCTTGTGGTCCCAGGGTCTGTGGAGGCCCTTCTCCTCACAGCTGGTTTCCTGCTCCTGAGTGCAGCTGGCATGCAGAGGTGAGACTGGCTATGGTTTCTTGCGGTCACGGAGGAACTCTGCCTCACTTAAAGTCCCATGACAGGAAACCTCTACCCTTTCTTTTGTCTTGGCTTTGGTCCCTATAGGCACGGAGCCCCCAGGAGCCAAGAAGCTCATAAGCATGGCCTAACCCTCCTCCCCATATACCATATTGAATGGTCAGGGTCTTGTGTAGATCATCCCATGCCCACTGGCCTTGCCATCCACCTGAATACCCCACTGCTCCTAGAGTGCTGTGTGTCAGAAACACAGGGAGCCTGCAGGTCACTGCCCCCCACCAAGACAGGTTTAGGGCACAGGCCCCAATCTTCCTCCCAGGCTTGTCTAAAGGAAGACTGCCCCTGAGCCAGCCACTCCCTCCTCCAAGCAGGGAAGCCTCCACCCTAGCCCACCCCAGCAGGTTGTTTTCCAGGCACGAAGGGCCTGGCTCAGCCTCTAGGGCTTGCCAGTCACGTAGCCAAACTCTCAAACTCGTTCCTCTTCTCTGTGGCCCAGGCTGCTGAGCGCAGCGGTTTCCTGCTAGGGAGAGCACAATGGAACCTGCCCTAAGGGACCCACCCTGGGGAGGTGCCAGTCCAACAGTCTCAGAAGAGGATTGCTGTGTAACCCAGGACTGGGCCCATGCCCTCTCTGGGCCTGGTTTTCCCTCATGAGAAGTGAGGAGGTGAGGCACAGTCCAATAGCAGTAGCAGCAAAGTTTTTCTGAGCTCTAAGTATCTGCTAGACCCCTCAAGCCCACAGCCTCACAGACACCAGAGCTGAGACAGAATGAGTAACTCATTGGCCACAGCTGCCTTTCCCCCCACTTTCCACAGTGAAGGGGTTTGAACCCTGGGCCTTGTGCTTGCAAGGCAAGTGCTCTACCACTCTCTTAAAATATCTATCTATCATCTATCTATCTATCTATCTATCTATCTATCTATCTATCTATCTATCTATCTATTTATTCATTTATTTAGTGTAGGCCGTTGCTCAAGCCACACCATGTTTGTGGAGATCAGAGGCCAGCTTCGAGGTGGGCATGCCAGGGCCTGTAGCCACTACAAACGAACTCCAGACACATGCGCCACCTATGCACCTGGCTTTATGTAGGTACTAGGGAATGGAACCTGGGTCCTTAAGCTTCACAGGCAAATGCCTTAACCACTAAGCTATCATGCCAGCTCCAATTTGTATCTTTTACCACTTCCTGCTGCTGCCTGAGACTGGACTGATGACCCTGGGGGCAGGAATCTGCTGGTGGAGAAGGTTCAGCTTACTAAACAGGTGGCTGAGAAGCTCCAAAACATTGGATTAAAAAGAGAGAGTTGTGCTGGACAGATGGCTTAGAGATTAGGGTGCTTGCCTGCAAAGCCAAAAGACCCAGGTTAGATTCCCAAGGACCCATGTAAAGCCAGATGCACGAAGTAGCGCATGTGTCTGGAGTTGGTTTGCAGTGGCAGGAGGCCCTGATACTGGATGCCCATACTCACTCTCTGTCTGCCTCTATCTCTCTCTCTCTCTCTTTTGGTTTTTCGAGGTAGGGTTTTGCTTTAGCCCAGGCTGACCTGGAATTCACTGTATAGTCTCAGGTTGGCTTCAAACTCATAGTGATCTTTCTATCTCTGCCTCCTGAGTGCTGGTATTAAAGGTGTGCACCACCACTCTCAGATATCTCTCAAATAAATAAAATAAACTTGAATAAAAAAGAGTTGGAGGGTCTGGAGAGATGGTTCAGCTATTAAGGCACTTCCCTGCCATGGCTAACAACCTGGGCTTAATTCCCCAGTATCCACACAAATCCAGATGCACAAAGTGATGCATGCATCTGGAGTTCATTTGCAGTAGTGGCCAGAGGCCCTAAGCACACCCATTCTCTCTCTCTCCTTGAAAATATTTTTTAGAGATTTAATTTAATTTATTTATTTATTAGATACAGAGAGAGGGAGAGAGAAAGAGAGTAAGAATAGGCATGCCAGGTCATTTTCTTTCTTTTTAAAAATTTATTTCATTTATGAGAGAGAGGGGGAGAATTTGTACACCAGGGCCTTAGTCACTGTAAGTAAACTCCAGATGCATGCACCATCTTGTGCACATGCGTCACCTTGTATGTTTGGCTTATGTGGGTGCTGGGGAGCCAAACCTAGGTCGTTTGCCTTCGCAGGCAAGCACCTTAACCGCTAAGCCATCTCTGTAGCCCCTTCTTTCTTTATTTAAAAAAATATTTTATTATTTATTTGAGAGATGGGGAGGGGAGAAAATGGGTGCTCTACAGCCTCTAGCCACTGCAAATGAAGTCCAGATGCATGTACCACCTTGTGCATCTGGCTTATGTGGGTACTGGGGATTTGAATCTGGGTCTTTGGGCTTCACAGACAAGTGCCTTAATCACTAAGCCATCTCTCCAGTCCCTCTTAGTCTGGTTTTCTAAACAAAAACCTGGTGGCTACAGGGACAGAGCCCTGGTGGGCTGAGGTGACTATCCAACATGCCGGGCAGATATTTGGACACTTCCAAGATCCCAGCAGTCTTAAGGGATCTTTGAAGCCCTGTGGTACAGGGGACATTTCCCCATTTCACAGGAGACTGAGGCTCAGAGAAGCCCCAGGGCTCTCACGGGTGGGGGGCGGGGGCTGATGCTGTTGAGCTATGATGATGTTGAGGGAGTTTGCATTCAGGCCTTGTCTTACAGGGTACTGCTCAGGGTTAGCTCACTTAATTCTTGCAGCAGCTCTGTGAGGAGAGACTAGGACACTGCTCATTTTACTGGGGAGGAAGCAAAGCCCTGGCTCTGGAGCCTGTTTCCTCGTGATCCCCACAGGCTCTCCAGCTGAGACCGCTGACCTGGGCTTCAGCCTGGACTGACTCTCCAACGCCTGTGGGCTCCCTGGCAAGGGGTCACTATGCCTGTTGGTACCCACCTTGGCTTCCATCTCACTGTGGCTCCACCACAACACAGGGTCATGTTGGGTCCCCTTCATTCATACCATGCGCCCAGTGTCTCCACTGCAGTCTTAGTGGCTCAGGAGGTGTCTTCAGAGGAACCAAGTGGATTCTAGCTCAGGAGCCAGATGGCTTCTCCACAGTGCCCTCTGCTGGTTAGACCAAGCTTGGTGGAGGCCCCTGGGAGCCAGCCTGTGCTTGATCCCAGATGGGCACATAATAACCTCTTAGGTTTATAGAGCACCTTTCTTCCACTAAGCTCAAAGCGCTTTCCCACTTGTGATCTCTCTGGCCTGGGACCAGCCACAGGAGTGTGGGAGGGCCCGCATTCATCTCCCCATTTTACAGACACAAAGCAAGGCCTGAGGAGGGCTGAGGCGAGCCCTAGCGTGCAGTGGGTGGATCTTCCAGATGCCTTTATTTGGGCCTCTAGGTTACAGAAGACCACACTGAGGCCCAACGGGGACAGACTTGCCCAAATGAGTCTTGGGCTGAAACCCACTGTCCTAAATACAATCGGGGGCTTTCCCACGACATCCAGAGCTCTGCCTGGACATGGAACAAGGTTTGGCTGGTTCATCAAACGCAGCAGGCCTCTGTTGTTCCATCTGTAAAAAGGACATACTTCCCACTCCTGGCATACTCGGCTGCTTCTGAGTACCTGGGAGGCCGAGTGAGGAAATGAGGGAGAAGGGCACTGCCCACAGGGCCGAAGTTAGCAGGGCCCCCAGCTAGCCTGGCATAAACACCAACTGGAGAGGAGACTCCAGGCACAGGCCTGACCTCCAGAGAAGCCATGTCATGTGTGCTGCCCACCTCCTACCCTGGCTTATCTGCTCAGGTGTTGATGGTAGAGGAGAGAGGAATGGTCAGCTAGTCTTACCCTCAGTCTGCTGTATTCCTGCCTGTATTCTTAGAAGTTGTCAAAATATTTAGAGCTGGGTGTGGCCTTTAATCCCAGCACTCAGGAGGCAGAGGCAGCAGGATCACTGTGTGTTTGACACCAGCCCGAGACTACAGGTCAGCCTGGGCTAGAGTGAGACCTTACCTCAAAAAAGAAAAGAAAGAGCCGGGCGTGGTGGCGCACGCCTTTAATCCCAGCACTCGGGAGGCAGAGGTAGGAGGATCGCCGAGAGTTCGAGGCCACCCTGAGACTGCATAGTTAATTCCAGGTCAGCCTGGACCAAAGTGAGACCCTACCTCGCAAAACCAAAAAAAAAAAAAAAAAAAAAAAAAAAAAAAAAAAAAAGGAAAAACAGGGGCTGGAGAGATGGCTCAACAGTTTGCCTTCAAGTCTAACAACCTAGGTTCAATTCCCCAGTACCCACATAAAGCCAGATACACAAAGTGGCACATGCAGCTGGGGTTCATTTGCAGTGGCTGGAGGCCCTGGCGTACCCTTTCTGTCTCTCTCTCTCTCTCTCTGATTACAAACCAATAAATAACACAACAAAAAATTATTTATCCCAGTGTCTTAACATCTCTCCTCTCTGCTAGAGTTTCAGCCAGACATTAGCAAACTTTTTTGGTAAAGGGCCAGAGAGTGAATATTTTCAGCTTTGAAGATCATACCATGTCTGCCACAGATATATGAATAAGCCTGGTTGTGTTTAAATAAAACTTTATTTGCAAAAACAAGCCATAGGCCATAGTTTGCTGACACCAACTTCAATCTTCAGGGGTGAATGTGTGCTGTCAGCTGAATTCCATTGAGTCGCCAACTAGCACCTTGCAGGAGCTGCTTGAATTAAAATTTAGGGACTAGGGGCTGGAGAGATGGCTTAGCAGTTAAGGTGTTTGCCTGAAAAGCCAAAGGACCCAGGTTGACTCCCCAGGATCCATGTAAACCAGATGCACTAGGGGGCGCATGCATCTGGAGTGAGTTTGCAGTGGCTGGAGGCCCTGGCACACCCATTCTCTCTCTCTCTCTCTCTCAAAAAAAAAAAAAAATTAGGAAACAGGGGCTGGGCATTGTCGCGTATGAATTTAATCCCAGTGCTTGGAAGGCTGAGGGAGGAGGATTACTGTGAATTTGAGGCCACCCTGAGACTACAGAATGAATTCCAGGTCAGCCTGGGGGCTAGAGTGAGACCCTACCTCAAAAAACCAAAAGAAAAGAAGAATAGAAAAGAAAAAAGAAAGAAAGGAACAGAATTTAGGGAATGAAGGCATGGGAGCAAGATGGGCAGGACCTCTATTGGTAGGACTGGAAGGAGAGATGTGTGGTGTGTGCCAATGGGAGAGGGAGTGTACAGCTTGTGCAAACATTCAAAGGCAGGAACAGAGGGGACACCACTGCTTCTGCGGCCTCAGGCCAAGATAGAGAGGAACCTGGCTGAGTGCGGCTCAGTGGTGAGAGCTTGTGACAGCTGCCTCACATGACAATGAGGTGGACCCACTACCTGGGGGTGACTGGAATGTTAAACAGCGCCCCATGCTGCACCATGCATAGTGCTTAACTGCTCCCCAGCCTGCCACCAAAGCACCGTGTGGCTCAGCGGGGCTCCCCCGCTGGGGAGGATCACCCTAAGGAATGGTGTCTCCTGGGGAGCTGAGGGTTCTGCACTAGTCCTGAGAAGAGATATCCCAGCTCAAGACAGGGACTGCTCACCAAGTGTCCCACTGCTCAGGAAGGCTCAGCACAGGGGCTGTGTGTCCTCCACCAGACGTGCAGATCCTGGGGGTTATCTAGCTCCCCTGTCAGACTGGGAACTTGCCTTCCTATACCTTCCTATATCTCACCTAGTCCAGATGGTTGTCTGGGGAGGACTCTATCCTGACATCCAACTCTAGCTGGGTGTCCCCAACCCCAGCCTGCAGCTGACAGCCATTCTTCCAAGGTCAGCCTGTGACTTTCTCAGGCTCTCTGGCCCCTGGGACTCCCAATCAGGGCGGGTGTCCAAAAGTTGCTAGCCAGGCATGGTGGCGCACACCTTTGATTCCAGCACTTAAGAGGCAGAGGTAGGAGGATTGCTGTGAGTTCAAGGCCAGCCTGTGACTACTGAGTGAATGCCAGGTCAGCCTGGGCTAGAGCGAAACCCTGCCTAAAACAAACAAATTAAAAAAAACAGAAGTAGCACCCAGCCCCTGAGTCACCCCACCCCCAGACTGGAGCAGGGAGTTCTGTGGTTGTGGGTTTCCATCCCAGCTCTGTTCCTAACTGGCCTTGACCCCTCTCTTAGATCTCAGTCTCCGCATCTGTGTAGTGAGGTCAGAACCAGGTGGGTCTCAGTTCAGGGGTGTCCCATCCTGTATTGTGTCTTTGTGCTGATTGGAAGAGCGCCCCTCCTCTGGGGCATGTCCCCTTGAAGCGCATGTCTCCGGGGAGGTGACACCTTGGCACAGTCCTAGGGCAGTCACAGCTCCATAGTAAGCTTCAGGGCCCAGTGACGGGAGCAAGAACAGAATTTCAGTCCCCTCCCCCTCACCGGGCATCACTGCGCAGAGCGCAGCATGGACAACTTTGAGCCACTGGCTGGGTCTGAGTTGCCAGCGTGGTACTTTCTGGGTCATTTGGCTAAGGGCGGAGGGAACATGAAGGCAGTTTAGAACCATGCTGCCTCCGCCTGCCCCCTGGTGGCCACCTGCTGCAGGACACGCATGGCTCTGGAGGCAGCAAGGGGACACCCCTGCCTGCAGAGAGACAGCCAGGACATCAGCCCTCTGAGCCCAGGAAGGGGTCCTGTCACGAAGCAGATACCATGGCAATCCCTGCGCTAGGCATTTCAGACACAAATCCAACGTGTTCCTGGACTCCCAGGCTGGAGACTTCCCCGGGGAGGGGCTGGTTTCTCCCCAGTGTCCCATGGCCCCATCCAGTGGCTGTCTCCTCCACCGACTTGAGCTCCCTGAGGACTCTTGCGGCCCCCATCAGACTGAGGGCATGCTCTTGTCACTCCTTGTCCTCATTACTCCAGAAGTTTGTCTGCGTCACTCAAGTGGAGAGACAGTCTGATCGACAAGTTCAGAGACAGGAACCGAGGATGGGCATGTCCAAGTTGTCCCCTCTGCCTTGCCAAGATCCACTCATCCTTGGGCTGCGGGTCAGGTCCTCAGGATATTCCCTCCAGGCCTGAGACCAGGTCAAGTCTTTTGAGTTTTGCCCTATGCGTCCAGGTCTGTGATCCCAAGTGTACTTACCCTGGTCATAATTTGAGAAACACTGGCTTCCTCCACCAGTACTGCAGGCTCCAGTGAGCAGGGGCATATCTGCTTCAGTCCCATCATGATTTCAGCACCACTTCCCCTACCTAACACATCAATGCTCGGTGAATGTCTGCCGCATGAGTGAAAGGCTGGCTCGGTCTTGGCTAGGACCACTTTCCAGACATGGGACCTTGGGCAAGTCTTGCTTTCTTTTTCTTTCTTTCTTTCTTTCTTTCTTTCTTTCTTTCTTTCTTTCTTTCTTTTTTCTTTCTTTTTGTTTTGTTTTTTTGAGGTAGGGTCTCACTCTAGCCCACACTGACCTGGAATTCACTCTGTATTTTCAGGGTGGCCTCGAACTCACAGAAATCCTCCTACCTCTGCCTCCCGAGTGCTAGGATTAAAGGCATGTGCCACCATGCCCAGCCTAAGTCTTGCTTTCTTGCACAGTACCCAGTCACTGAGCCCAACCCCAAGTCTGTGGAGCTCCCGGCTCTTCCCTCTGTTGTCAAGTTCTCCCTTTTGTAGAGATGCTTTCAACCAGGGGAAAAGCAACTTCGTGCACAGCCTCCCCCTCCCACTGTTTCCCAGATGTCTCATATGCCCCAACTCTCCCCTGACCCTAAGCTGTATGCCTAGAGGAGCCCTAGACCAGCTCTACTTTCTGCCATAGCCCTCACCCAACCTTTCAAAATCCCGTTTCATGAGCTGGGTGTGGTGGCGCATGTCTTTAATCCCAGCACTCAGGAAGCAGAGGTAGGAGGATTGCCATGAGTTCAAGGCCATCCTGAGACTACATAGTTAATTCCAAGTCAGCCTGGGCCAGAGCGAGACCCTACCTCAAAAAATAAAAATAAAAATAAAAAACAAAATCCCATTTCAGGGTCTCCATAGCTTTGAAGCTGTTCCCAGGGCTCTTGGCAGAATCAGCTCCTCTCACTGCTCTCTGGGCAGGGGAAGCCGTACCATTCACCTTGACCCTGAGCTATTTTCACACACGGCTCTCCATAGTGTCCCAGCAACTTCAGGGCGGCCAGGCAGGCATCAGTTTGATTCATCACTGTAGTGACTCCTGTGTATTAATCTTCCTCTCCTCCAGCTCTGTAGCAATCCTTCTCCACACTCCATTGCCCAGAGCAGGGCTGGCTCTCAGGACTGTGAATGTCCCCTGATGGATAGGAGCTAGTGGGGCAGCCGTGGGAGGGGAATTTGCCTGCCACCTATGCTCATGGCTGGAGCACGGGATGTGAGGTGCCAAAGGGCATGGCCTCCTTGGAGCCCCTCCTCCTTCTACCATGAGTGGGCATGACAGAGGACAGCAGAAGAGAGCAGTGGAAGGTCACAGGGCAGATGGACTGTGCGGCGATCTGGGAAAGGACAACCTGCCCCAGAGAGAATGGCCACATATCTTGGAACCGTCTGGACATTATCTGCTTCAGCAGAATTCCAAGGACTAGAAAGGTGAGTATGGATATGCAAGGAGAGGACACTGCCCCTGTATGGCCCAGTCTCGGGCTGATGCCAGCACTGGACTGACTGGCAGGAGACATGAGTTCTAGTCGTCATTGTGCCACCAATTTGCTGTGTGACCTTGGATAAACTCCTGCTTTTCTCTGAGTGCCAGCCAGTCCATACAAGGAAGGAGTAAGTCAGAAGAGAGCTGCGCAGCACGAATGTAATGCACAGGACCATGAGGAGCACCTATGTGACCCCACCACCAGGGAGCTGTGTGGAGCCCCTCCTCAGCCTGTCCTGGCCCTGTCTTAGGCTGAAGAGGGCACAGTGTGGTCCCCAGGCAACCTCTCTCCTGTGAGCTGTCCTTCCCTGCCTCTCCACAGGGGTTCCCCTTCATCCCCCTCTGCCACAGAGCTGTCAGGCTGCCAGCAGGAGCATCAGCAGCTGTGACCTAACTCCTGCTCCTGCGTCATGGTGAGTCACAGCCCTCCTTTCAAGCCAGGCCACTGGCTTGAGACAGGAATAAGAAAAAGGGCATGCTGGGCCCTGGGCCACAGAGAACAGGACCAGAACCTGGCCTCAGGCAGACCCATCTTTCCTTGTCTACACATGAGTGGGGGCATCACTGGCACTGAGGCACCTAGGAGTCCTTGTGATAAAGGATGGTCCCTTCAGAACCACCTCAGCGAGGCCAGGCATGGAGGGCAGAGCATGGGCCCCCCAAGCAGCTGCATCTGAACACCGCACTCACTCAGGGCACATAGTAGGAGGTTCACATGTGCTTGCTGGTAAGAGGTCTTCGGTCTGGGCCCCTGCACCTCCTTCCATGGATGTAGGAAGCCCTTTTGACTTATGTTGTCACTGCTATTGCAGTCATCCCTTAGGATCCATGGGAGGACTGCAGACCCTGTATAAAATGGTTCAGGGGCTGGAGAGATGGCTTAGTGGTGAAGGTGCTTGCCTGCAAAGCCAAAGGATCCTGGTTCGATTCTCCAGGACCCACAGAAGCCAGATGCACAAGGGGAGCATGCATCTGGAGTTCGTTTGCAGTGGCTGGAGGCCCTGGTGTGCCCATTCTCTCTCTCTCTGCCTACTTCTCTCTCTCAAATAAATAAATAAATAAATAAAATATATTTAAAATGGTGCAGGGTCTGGGAAGATGGTTCAGCGGTTAAAGGCACTTGCTTGCAAAGCCTGCTGACCTGCTTTTAATTCCCAAGCTGCCCATGTAAGTCAGATGCAAAAAACGTGGTGCAAGCATCTGGCATTCATTTGAAGTGGCAAGAGGATCTGGCACACCCATATTTCTCACATACACACATGCAAATAAATAAAAATTAAAAAACAAGATTAAGCCAGGCATGGTGGCGCACACCTTTAATTCCGGTACACAGAAGGCAGAGGCAGGAAGATTACTGTGAGTTCGAGATCAGCCTGAGACTACATAGTGAATTGCAGGTCAGCCTGGACTATAGGAAGACCCTACCTTAAAAAGCTGAAAATCCAAAAAAAAAAAAATTAAGATTTGGGGACAGGGCTCAGAGGTTAAAGGCACTTGCTTGCAAAGCCTGCTGGCTGGGTTCAATAGACCAGTGCCGACACAGAAAGCCAGATGCAGCAAGAGGCCCTGGCATGCTTGTGCTCATACACACATTCATTCTCATTCTCTCTCTTTCTGTCTCTTGCACAAATAAATTAAAAAAAATTAAAATGGTGCAGTATTGCTTATATTCTACGTTCATCTTCCCACATACTTTATTTATTTATTTTAATATTTTATTTTTATTTATTTGTGTATGTGAGAGAGAGATACAGAAATAGGCAGGTAGAGAGAATGGGCGCGCCAAGGCCTCCAGCCATTGCAAATGAACTCCAGATGCATGTGCCCCCTCGTGGATCTGGCTTATGTGGGTCCTGGGGAGTCAAACCTGGGTCCTTTGGCTTTGCAGGCAAATGCCTTAACCACTAAGCCATCTCCCCAGCCCTACTTATTTATTTTTGAGGTAGGGTCTCACTCTAGTCCAGACTGACCTGGAATTCACTATGTAGTCTCAGGCTGGCCTCGAACTCACAGCGATCCTCCTACCTCTGCCTCCCGAGTGCTGGTCAGCACAGGGTCTTTGTGCTGGGTGCCCCTCTTATCTGGAGCCGACTGCATGGGTTCAAATCCTTGCTCTGTCACTTATTGGCTGCAATGACTGAATGAGTAAATCTGAGTGAAACACTTTAGCTCTTTGCCTAGTACCTAGGGAGTCTCGTAGGAGAGGTGGGCCATCTTTGGTCTTGAGGCTTGGGTAAGTTAATAAATGGATAAATGCTGTTAATGTCACATGGCCCTCGGAAACAGGGCAGTCATGCAGGATCAACGGGATCACAGAGCGTCCCCAGGTACCAGAATGTACAAATTTCCCCTCTTAAAGGAGTCACCAAAATCTGTCAATGTGACTTCCTCAATTCCTTACTTTTTTTTTTTTTTTTTTTTTTTGGTTTTTCGAGGTATGGTCTCACTCTGGCCCAGGCTGACCTGGAATTAACTATGTAGTCTCAGGGTAGCCTTGAACTCATGGCGATCCTCCTACCTCTGCCTCCCGAGTGCTGGGATTTCTACATTTCTTCCTCTTTCCTTCCCTCCATCACTGGCACTTCTCCCAAATCACCTGAGCAACCGCAAGAATCTCCCACCTACCTGTTGTTCTTCCTCCTTTGCAGTGGATCTTGCTTCTTGAAATCTGGCTCCTGTGGGATTAAAGGTGTGCACCACCACGCCTGGCTACTTGTTTATTTTTAATTTTTTGAGAGAGTACTGAATCCCAACCACTAGACCACCGAGCTTTTTATTTATTTATTTATATTTATTTATTTATTATTTTTATTTATTTGCAAGCAGGGAGAGAGAGAGAGGGAGGGAGGGAGGGAGAGAAATAGGCATGCCAAGGCCTCCAGCCACTACAAAGTCCAGACACATGTGCTACTTTGTGCATCTGACTTTATGTAGGTACTGAGGAATTGAACCTGGGCTGGCAAGCTTCATAAACAAGTGCCTTTAACCACTGAGCCATCTTCCCAGCCCAAGCTTTTTACCGGATTCATGTACCCCAGGTTGGTCTAAAACTCACTATGTAACTGAGGGTGACCTTGAACTGATAGTCTTGCTTCTGTGCATGAATTGTCATACCTCCCATGTACATGACTCAATTTTTATTCATTTTATTTATTTCTTGGAGAGAGAGAGAGAGAGGAGAGAGAGTGAAAATATGGGCATGCCAGGGCCTCTAGCCACTGCAAACTCCACACACACACACTACCTTGTGCATCTGGTTTTATGTGGATACTGGGGAATTGAACTTGGGTCCTTTGGCTTTGCAGGCAAGTGCCTTAACCACTGAGCCATCTCTCCAGCCCATAACTCCATTTTTGTTTTTGGACATTTTAAGTCTGCAGTTGGTTGACTCCACAGAACCCATGGATGCAATGGGCCAACTGAATTTATTTTTAGCCTCAAACACCTACTATATACCAGTCATTTGGCATAGATTCTTTCACTAGCCCTCACAGAAACCCCATGAGGAGAAATGCTTTTGCTCCTAGCTAACAGGTGGCAAAACTGGGGTCCTGGAAGCTGCAGCAACTTGCCCAAAGTCACACAACTTGTGTGAGCCCTCATTCACATCCAAGTTCACTCATAGCAGACCCACCCACAGAACCATTGCCTAGCTTGACTTTTCTGGACAACCCAACCATTGAGGCCCAGGCAATCCCTCCATGCCCAACTTCTGCCCTGCACAGTGCCATCAGCCCCAGCCCTGCCTTAAACCTCCATTATTCTGCAGGTCTGTCTCCAGTGACACCTGTCTTTCCAAGCAAACGGAATGAGTGACACCTTTCTACCTGGCAACAAGTAGGCTCAACGATGGAGGGAGACAGAGGGTGTGCAAATGTGAGCCTCACCCATGAAGAGCTGTGGGCAGGTCAGGGTTTGCTAAGGACTGCCAGTTACTCCTCAGGAGCCCACATGAGCATGCGTGAATGAATGCAAGTGTGTGCAAGTGTGACTGCCCACAAGTTTGTGGATGTGTGAGGAGTGGGAGGATGTGCGTACAGGAAAGTGGGAGGTAATTGCATGGGACCACTGCTGCCAACACTACAGACCACCAACAGAGAGTAAAGGCCTTGTGCTTAGTTTACTCTGCCTCAGAGGAAGCCCTGGGAGGGAGAGTGCCTCTTTCAGTGGGGAGGCCACTAGTGCACTATCCTGTCCTAGCCCTCTGTACTCTCATCCTGCACTAAAGTCCCCAGAGAGGATGTGTCAAAAGCGCTGATCTGTCCAACTGCAGGCTGTAGACAGAGCAACAGCGCACAAGGACATTAGGCGCCTGGACGAGCTCAGGCTACATGGTTTTCAATGCCAGAAACGTCCCCACTCCAGTCCCCTCCCCTGACCTTGAGCTCCAGACACCAGGTGGTGCTGGAGGCCTGAGGTCAGAGGTCCACCTTCTTGGGCCCTGTCCCGAGACCCCTCCCGGTTTGTGGCAACAGGTGCGTGGGGTGGCGGTGGCGGTGGGGGCGGGGCGCACACATCCCTGCGCCTCCCTCGGCGCTCCCCGGTGCCCGCCCCACGTGGTGCCGCCCTCCGGCCCCTGGCAGCAGCAGCGGGTGCGGCGCAAGGCAAGCGGGACGCGGCGGCGGCGGCGGTGGGAACGACACGGGCACGCGTGGACACCGACCCGCTTAGCCCCGGCCCCGAATTGGTGCATCGGTGGCTCCTGGGCTCAGGCCCGCGGAGACATGAGCGCGCGGCCGCCCCACGCACCCCGGGCGCAGCGGCCCGGCCCCGCGGCCCCGTGATGGGCTCCTGCGTGTCGCGAGGTGAGGAGTGTGTGTGGGGGGATTGCGACCCGGGACCCGCGCACCACCCCCTCGGCTGCTGCAGGGAACCCCAGGGATGGGTGCCCGCCCTTCACGGACCACCTGCTCTCCAGGGGACCCGGTGCCCCACGGGGACTAGGCTTGGGAGGGTGGGTGGCGGCGCAGAGAGCGGGCGGGAGGTCTCCGCATGCCCAGACCCGCTTGGCACCAGGCAGGTGGCATGAAACGGAGTCTGGGTGCCATGCTTTCTTCTTGGCAGCCACACGCCCCCTGCAGTGTGCCTGGGAGGAGAGGAAGGCTTCCGGTTTCTTTCTTTCTTTTTTTTCTGGTCTGCTTTAGGGACCACGGGGCACTTGGAGGACAAGCAGACCTCTCTTCTGTCCCCTAAGACGCAGGCCTTCCGAGTTCCACACCCCTTAGCCTTGGCGTGCGGGCCCCTGTTTGCAGTCCTGGAACCCCGCTGGCAGGAAAGGGTCAATGGTGGTGAACGCGTTATAAAGCAGGTTCTCCTTCCCCTACCCCTAATTTCTAGTCCCCACCCCCATTCTTGCTCAGAGGACAGGAGGGGAGGGGACAGCTGATGCTCCCAGTAACCCCTGGGCTTTTGTCTGTCCTGGCACTATTGGCTCTTTCCAAGGTGGTGCCAAGGGAACTGGAGTGATCTTCCCTCATCTGAGGGTGCATCTGTCTGAGAGTGGGGACACGGGGTTCTGCATGGGGGGGGGATGGGCAAATTGGTCTCTGGAGCTCTCCCTTCCCAGCTGATCTACGGTTAGGAAAAGAGGTTGAGCTGGGTATAGGGGTGAGGGGGCACATGTCTGTAATCATAGCACTCAGGAGGTAGAGGCAGGAGGATGAGTTCACGGCCAGCCACAGCTATATAGAAAATTCAAGGCCAGCCTGGGCTACATGAGACCCTGTGCTTATTTATTTAATTTTTTTTTTCCGAGATAGGGTCTCGCTCTAGCCCAGGCTGACCTGGAATTCACTATGTAGTCTCAGGGTGGCCTCTAACTCACAGTGATCCTCCTACCTCCTGTCTTCCCAATGCTGGTCTTAAAGGCATGTACTACCACACCTGGCTTATTTATTTTTATTTTTGTTTTTGTTTTTTCAAGGTAGGGTCTCACTCTACTCCAGACTGACCTGGAACTCTCTCTGTAGTCCCAGGCTGGTGTCAAACTCAATAGCAGGATTCCTACCTCTGCCTCCTAAGTGCTACCTGGAAAAAAAAACAAAACAAAACAAAAAAGCTATTTTGGTTTATATACTACCTTTTAAAAATATTTTTATTTATTTATTTGCAAGAAGAGAGAGAGAGAAAGAGAGAAATGGGCACACCAGGGCCTCTTGCCATTGCAAATGAACTCCAGATGCATGTGCCACTTTGTGCATCTGGCTTTACATTGGGTACATTGGGTACTGGGGAACTGAACCCAGGGTGTCAGGCTTTGCAAGCAACCATTTTTAACCACTGAGCCATCTCTCCAGATCGGATTACATACTATCTTAGTCCCTATTTTTTTTTTGTGGGGGTAGACTCACTCTAGCCTGGGCTGACCTGGAATTCACTATGTAATCTCAGAGTGGCCTTGAATTCATGGCAGTCCTCCTACCTCTGCCTCCTAAGTGCTGGGATTAAAGGCGTGTGTCACCACATCTGGTTTTAGTCCCCATTTTAAAAGTTTGTTTATCTACGTGTGTGTGTGTGTGTGTGTGTGTGTGTGTGTGTATGGAAGCGTGTGGCACGGCACATGTATGGAGTTCAGAGGACAACACTGAGGTTTCTGGGTGCCACCTTCTTTGTGAGGGTCTCTTGCTGCTGCAGAGCAGGTCTCCTTCCTGGCTGCTCTGCCTCCCATTGACATAGGCATGTTGAGATCATGGACACAAGTGTTACTTTGCATCTGGTTTTATGTGGGTGCTGGGAGAATTGAACCCAGACTGGAAGGCTTTGCAAGCAAGTGCCTTTAACCACTGAGCCATCTCTCCAACTCCTTAGACCCCATTTTTCAAATGAGGACACCAAGTGACTTCCTAAGGGCCATATGGCTGGGAAACAGCAAAGGTGGAGCTTGAGACTGGCTCCTCACTTCTCAGCCAGGTCCTCTAGTCTCAGGGCCACACAGACAGCCCTTGGCCCTGTTGCCTGTGCTGTGCTGGAGCTGTAGGCTTCTTGGGCTGTTGAATCCCCACCTCCTCTGCTCCCTTGAAACAGTTATCTGCCACAATGCCTACTGGCCAGGGGCTTCCAGGCCAGGTGTGTATCCTGAAGCCGAAGCCAGTGACTGTGAGCTTTGCACTGATGCTCCAGGGAGCCAGGAGCCCCAGGTTCAGGCTGCTCCTAAGAGAGCCGTCCCCTTGAGTAGTTAGCTTCTGCACGCTGAGCTGATGGATCAGTAGGGCCCAGACTGGAGTCCTCACTCCCCAGTGCATGGCCTCAGAGAGTTACTTAGCCTGCATGTAGGCTTGGTGTTCTCTCTGACGTTGGGATACTAACAGCATGGGTGTCATTGGGTTGTGTGTGAGCGTCTCAGTGTGAGGAGACCCACTAGGAGCTCTGTTGCCACCAGTATTCACTAGCTATGGCGTGTATGTCAGGGCTTATAGAGAGAGCCTTTCCAGGCTTTCTTGGCAGGAAAGGGAGCTAGAGAGATTTCAAGCCCCTCCTACCTTTTATTTATTTATTTATTTATTTATTTACTTATTATTCACTTATTAGAGACAGAGAGAGAGTGAAAATGGACACTCCAGGGCCTCTAGCCACTGCAAAGGAACTCCAGATGCATGCGCCACCATGTGCATCTAGCTTACGTGGGACCTGGAGAATTGAACCTGGGTCCTTAGGGCTCACAGACATGTGCCTTAACCACTAAGCCATCTCTCCAGCCCTTTTAAATATTTATTTATTTATTTATTTATTTATTTATTTGAGACACAGAAAATGAGAAGCCCCTCCTACCTTCTGAGGAGCAGCAGGTGGCAGGCCAGTGGGAAGGTGATGGGGGGTGGACAGCCAGACTGGCCACACATTGTGACTAGGTACTATCTTATCTATTTTCATTTACTTATTTATTTTTAAATATTTTTAAATATTTCTATTTATTTTCAAGGAGAGAGAGAGAGAGAGAGAGGACAGAGAGAGAAAGAGAATGGGCACACCAGGGCCTCCAGCCACTGCAAACAAACTCTAGATGCATGTGCTACCTTGTGCATCTGGCTTTTTGTGGGTACTGGAGAATCAAACCCAGGTTGTCAGACTTTGCAGGCAAGTGCCATAACAGCTGAGCCATCTTCCCAGCCCTCATTTGTTTATTTTAAGATTTATTTAAGCCGTACATGGTGGCGCATGCCTTTAATCCCAGCACTTGGGAGGCAGAGGTAGGAGGATCACAGTGAGTTCAAGGCCACCCTAAGACTACATAGTGAATTCCAGGTCAGCCTGGACTAGAGTGAGACCCTACCTCAAAAAACAAAACAAAACAAAAATTATTTATAAGCACAGAGAGAGGGGGGAGAGAGGGAGTATGGGCACACTAGCAGGACCTCCTGCCACTGCAAAGAAGCTGCAGATGCATGCCACTTTGTGCATCTAACTTTATGTGGGTGGGTACTAGGGAGTTGAACATGTGCCAGCAGGCTTTGCAAGGAAGTGTCTTAACCACTAAGCAATCTCCCCAACCCCTCCTATATTTCTTCTTTCCTTCTTTCTTCCTTCCTTCCTTCCCTTCCTTCCTTCCTTCCTTCCTTCCTTTCTCTCTTTCTTTCATCTTTCTTTCTTTCTCTCTTTCTTTCTTTCTTTCTTTCTTTCTTTCTTTCTTTCTTTCTTTCTTTCTCTTTCTTTTTCTTTTTTTGAGCTAGGATCTTGCTCTAGCCCAGGCTGACCTGGAATTCACTATGTAGTTTCAGGGTGGCCTCAAACTCATAGCAGTCCTCCTAGCTTTGCCTCCTGAGTGCTGGGATTAAAGACATTCACTACCATGCCTGGCTCCTCCTCTGTTTTTAAGCTGCTGTTCCTGGGTGCTTATCCTGAGCCAAGCTGGGCCTGGCCTTTGCTCTCCTGACTAGTTAATTTCCCTGAACCTGGTAGGGGAAGTGGGCTTAAAGCAGAGTAGAGCCTTATCTGAGGCCATCCAGCCAGGCATGCAGAGGCAGATTTGAACCCAAGTCCACAGGTTGCAGCACTGAGTAGGAAGCCCTGCCCTTTGCTTTCTCATACACCCTGCATGTAGAGGCACTGGGTGCATGGCCAGCATTCTAGAACAATTTTATGAAATAACTCAAAGGGATCATGTTTGATTGGGGCTCTGATGGCACCCACAGTGGCAATAGATGGAACAGAGAAGGAATTAATATCCCCCTCGTTTCCCAGCTCCAGGTCCCTGGGTGCCCACCCACCCCTGCCTTTCACACTCTAGCCTTTCCACCTGCCTTCTTCTACCTCAGGCCTCTTTTCCAACCAACCATTCAGCCTCATGGTCCATCCTAGGGGTGTCCACAATACTGGATGCTGAATCCTGTGAGAGCAGATATTAGTGATGGAAGGGCTTGCTTCTGGAAGGTCAGCCACCTAGTTATGTCTAGAAGTCTCAGGCTCCGAGGGGACGAGCCACATTCACCTACTCTACTCCAGTACCCAAGCCCTGTGCTGTGTGGTCCTGCCATTGCTGCAGAGTGGACTTTGCGGAACACTGTGGGGAGACTGAGGAAAGGGGAGACAGGGTTTGTACCTTAAAGGCTTATAGTCTGATGGAAGAGATAAAGGTTTGATTTTGGAGTAGTCACACACACACATGTACACAGATGTGGGAAGAATGACCAGAGCCCTCCCAGTGGTCAGCACAGATTGGTAGGTGGAGGTTCACCTGGCCGAGGTGTCAACCCCATCTCTACCACTTAATAGCTGGTGATTTGGACAAGTCAATTAGCCTCTCTTAGCTGTCAAGTGAGCAGAATAATATCTCCAGTTTTAGGGTTAATGAGATATAATGGGTGAGAAGTCCTAGCTTAAAAAACTGTGGCCGGGAATCCTAACAGGCCAGCTTTGGCCCACAAGGGCCACTTCGGTGGGAGTCACCTGGTCTAAAAGAGGCCAACTTGGCAGGCTGCCTGGAGGTAGTGAGGCAGGTACTCAGGTACTCGGGAGGCTGGGCTCCAGGATGGCAGAGGGAGTTGGGAGGAACTGAGATGTGTGGAAGTCCTTGGATGGGGTGGAAAGGGACCCCCTTATGCGTCTCTGAGCTGAGCCAGTCAGGGATGACGCTACCAGGGAATGGCACTAACCAGGGATGACCCAGTGGCTTGTAAACAACATCCCAGGGAGTGGGGGACACTGTCTCCAGCCACTGGCAAGCTCTGGGATCGGCTTCCGAGGCCAGGATGCACCAGAGAAAGGAAGACTTTCCTCTGTGACTTCCCTCTGAACACCCTGAAACTTGTCTGTCTGAGCATCAGACAAGGATGGAGCAGGTGCATTGAGGGAGTACTGGCCATGGTGGGTGGGTGGCTGCCTCACTGCACTCAGATGAGATGGTAGGTGGGTGCCCAAGGTTGGAACAAATGCCACAGCCCAGAGGCTGGCAGGGAAGCAGAGACTAGCCCCAGGGCAGGGTCATAAGAGGAATACCCTGGCCATTGCTTCTCTCTAGTGCCCAGGACAGCCTGGGTGGCCCACACCTACATAGTAGTGGCCCAAAGGACCACCTGGTGCATTCATCGAGCAGGTGTCAGAGGTAGCAGCTGGCTAGTAGGGTGAGGAGAGTTGGAGACCAGCACAAGGGGTTTTGGATGCAGTTTGCTGCTTACAATTTGTTTTGTTTAGTTTTGGTTTTGGTTTTCTGAGGTAGGGTCTCACTTCTAGCTCAGGCTGACTTGGCTGTTCACAATTTATTTGCCCTCTTTGGGCTGCAGGGGAAGAGCAGGGTTAGGCATGGGTCCTTCTTGCCCTCCCCCTCCCTTCTCCACCTGTAACTGTCTCCTCCCAAGTGGCTGCAGGCTTATTCTGTCGATCCTCCTCAGAAACACTCTGGGGACAGTTGGCAGCCATGGTGACTAATGGGCTGGGACATAGAACCAGAGGCTCTGGATGGCTTTGAGGCAGGTCAAAGGAGCCTGGGGGTGGGGTGGGGGGCTAGTGTTGCAGATTCACCCAGGGACCAAGCAGACAGACAATAGGCTGGTGGGGAAGCTTTGCAGCAAGAGGGCTTTAGGTTAGACAGCAAGAACCGCCCGGGTGGTTAGACTGTGAGTCTGCTTGTAAAGACCCGAGAGCAACCTTGCTAAGTAGAAGGGAAGCTCTGACTGAAGGCAAAGGGATGGAGGGGACATCTGGATAACACCCCTCTTCTTAAAGGCTCAAGATGGCCCCTTGAGGTTGTCTTGGCAACCAGAAGCCTGTCAATCCAGAGGTGGGGGAGGGAGAAAGTACAAGAAGGGAACTCTGCACCGTAGTGCTGAGAAGTGACAGATGAGAATTCCGCACTGAAACATCTCTATCACACCTTCCAAGGCTCAGGGTCCGTTGTGGAGAGGTGGCAGAAAGAATGTAAGAGCCAAAGGAAGGGTAGGATTGCTTACAATGCAATCGGCCAGATAGAAATTGGCCTCAATATCCATGACCTTGCAGTGCCTAGCACTACCTTCACAAGACCCTCATAATAGGAGAAAAAGAAGATGACATCAAAATAAAAGGCTAACGGAGAAAGGGAGGGGATATGATGGAGTTTGGATTTGTGAAGGGGAAAGTGGGAGAGGGGAGGGAATTATCATGGCTTATTGTCTGTAAGTATGGGAGTTGTCAATAAAAAAAGTAAAAGAAGCCAGGCGTGGTGGTACACGCCTTTAATCTCAGCACTTGGGAGGAAGAGGTAGAAGGATCACTGTGAGTTTGAGGCCACCCTGAGACTACATAGTGAATTCCAGGACAGCCTGGACTAGAGTGAAACCCTACCTCAAAAAACAAACAAACAAACAAAAAAACCCCAAAACAAAAAAAAGTTAAAGAAAAGCCGGGCATGAAGGCACACGTCTTTAATCCCAGCACTCAGGAGGCAGGAGGAGGTAGGACCCTGAGGATAGTGAACTCCAGGTCAGTTAGAGCAAGCCACCCTGAGACTAATCCCAGCACTCGGGAGGCAGAGGTAGGAGTGAACTCCAGGTCAGCCTCCAGGTCAGCCTGGGCCAGAGTGAGACCCTACCTCGAAAAACCAAAAAAAACAAACAAAAAAAAAAAAAAACAAAAAAAAAAAAAAAAAAGGAGAAGAAGAAGAGGGATCCTCAGACCTTGAGGTCCAGGGAGCAGAGTAAGGACTGGGAAAGAAAGGGTGTCTTCCACGACACCCTCGAGAGAGGGAGGCACCCCACAGAAACACAAGTTAGCAGTCCCCTAGAACCCCCTCCCCATCCCCTAACCTACATGAAACCCTGTTTTTCCAATGACAGTGATGTGGCTGGGTCCCAGCAGGGCTGAGAGCAGCCTGTGATTTCACCCTGGGCTGATTCATTACCTGACGTCTCCATGGCAACCAGCCATGTGTGCGCTTATGGGGCCAAAGTCCTCAGGGGAAGAAGGCAACTTTGGGAGAGGCATCTGTGTCCCAACTGGGATGGTCAGGCACAGGCAGGCTGGGGAGGGGCCCACCTCAGTGAATCTCACCTCCTCAGTGCTGGCTCTCAACCCCATCCTTCTCACTTTCAGCTCTTCAGCTGGTGAACTCAAAAGCAACTTCAGGGCTGGAGGGATGGCTTCGTGGTTAATGTGTTTGCCTGCAAGGCCAAAGGACCCAGGTTTGATCCCCAGGACCCACATAAGCCAGATGTACAAGGTGGCACATGCATCTGGAGTTTGTTTGCAATGGCTGGATGCCCTAGTGCACCCATTCTCCTCTCTCTCTTTCCAATAAACAAATAAATAAATTTTTAAAAAGCAGCTTTAGGGTGTGGACAGTGAACCTAGAAATACTCCAGCACCCATCCAAGTCCCAAGTGCCACCCCATCTTCAGCTTGGTAGGCCCTGGCTTTGTACGACACACAGAATTTTCAGAGCTGTGGAAATGGTGTCTATTTGTTGTTGTTGTTCTGGAGGTGGAACCCAGGGCTTTATGCATGTTAGGCAAGTGCTCTTCCACTGAGCTACACCCAAGCTCCATTGGTTTGTTGTAACTTTGTTGTTGTTTGGCGTGTGTGTGTTTGTGTTTGAGACCGGGCCTCACTCTATATCCCAAACTGACCTGGAACTCACAATGTAGTCCAGGCTGGCCTTGAACTCATGGTATGAGCCGCCTGCCTCAGTCTCTCCTGTACTGAGATTATAGGAATGTACCAACATACTCAGCCATGGCTTTCAGTCTTTTTTTTTTTTTTTTTTCGGTTTTTCAAGGTAGGGTCTCACTCTAGCTCAGGCTGACCTGGAATTCACTATGTAGTTGCAGGGTGGCCTCGAACTCACAGCGATCCTACTACCTCTGCCTCCCAAGTGCTAGGATTAAAGGCGTGTGCCACCATGCCCAGCTTCAGTCTTTCTTTGACCTTGTAGGAACGTAGTTGTGTCTTGACCCAGTGTGTACACTCAGACAATTCTTACATGTGTGAGTGAGTACATGCCTGTATGCATGTAATTTAAATAGAAGCTTCATGAAACAAGGTGCAACATCACTCTGCCATGGGCTCTGAAAGTCTGTTTTAAAGGGGAGTGCTGGAAAGATGATGGCCCAGTGGTTAAGGGCACTTGCTTGCAAAACCTGTTGGCCTGGAGTTAGATTACCCAGTACCACGTAAAGCCAGATGCATAACATGATGGATGAGTCTAGAGTTTGTTTGCAGCAGCAAGAAGCCCTGGCATGTCCATTCTCATTCTCTTTCATATATATATATATATGACTTTTTTTTGAGGTAGAGTCTTACTCTAGCCCAGGCTGACCTGGAATTCACTGTGTAGTCTCATGGTGGCCTCGAACTCATAGCAATCCTCCTACCTCTGCCTCCCAAGTGCTGGGATTAAAGGCGTGAGCCACCTGCCCGCCTATAAATTTTTTTAAAAATAATTTATTTTTATTTATTTATTTGAGAGAAAGATGCAGGGGTGGGGGGAGAGAGAATGGGTGTGCCAGGGCCTCCAGCCACTGTAAACGAATTCCAGATGTGCATCTGGCTTACATGGGTCCTGGGGAATTGAACTGAGGTCCTTGGCTTTGCAGGCAAGTGCCTTAACTGTTAAGCCATCTCTCCAGCCCCCTTTATATAACTTTTTAAAAAAGACTTAATGGTGGTACATGCCTGTAATCCAGCACTTGGGAGAGATAGACAGGAGGATCAGGAGTTCAAGGTCATCCTTGGCTATATAGTGTGTTTGAGGCCAGACTGGACTACATAAAACTCTGCCCACCCACTGGAAAAACAAAAACAAAACCAAAAGCTAGCACCTAGCAGCAAGTATGGTGGTACACACCTATAATCCCAGCAGTTAGGAAGCAGAGATAATAGGATGCTTGCAACAAGTTCAAGGCCAGTCTGGTCTAAACAAGATCCAGGTCAGCCAGAGCTACATAGTGAGACTCCATTTCAAAAAAAGAAAAAAAGAAAAAAAGAAAACCAGAAAAACTAAAATAGGGCTTGGAGTATAGTTTATTGATGAGGTGTCTGCCTAGCATACATGAGACCCTGGTTTTGATCTCCAGGCAGCACTACAATATATAAAAAACCAAAACAACAACAACAACAACAAACAGGCCAAGAAGTGAATGGCTTGCATGACCACTGAAGGACATTTCCCTAAACCTCTCACCCCAAAATCCTACTTGGATCGACTCTAGAGCCCAGAGAGGAGCAAGACTCACTCAGGGTCACATGTCCATGTCTGGGAACATAGAACAGGTGCGCTGGGCAATGCAGCATGCAGACACACA